>JAAGKR010007761.1:0-34799 GCA_011419295.1 Clarias macrocephalus | reverse complement strand
AAAAAAAGAAAACAAAAAGAAAAAAAAGCAATATAAAAAGTTTCAAATAACTGAGGAAAATAACAGACCTGAGATTATCAAGTACCTGAACAAAAGCAGATACTGCAGACCAGCATCACTCTGTCATGGCTCATCACTTGGTTTTCATCATGAAGGGGAACACACTCATAGAGCAGGTTTGATACTTCGGCCTTCTTCTTCTGCACAGGACTTGAGTGGATCAAAATTAAGCTGTATCTATCAAACCTCGCCCATGTCCATGTGGGAGGAGTACATCTTCAGCTACTGACCTATGACAGAGTCCAGCCACTTCCTGTACGCATTGGCGAAACGGGCCTGTTCGGGGTTCTTACAGCTGCTCAGGATACACGAGATGAAGATGTGTTCAGAAATCAGAGTGGGACAGGGTGGGCCTCGCTTCAACCGTTTACTGTCCTGGGTGTAGCCTCCGTGCTTACTGCTCTCCAGTGTACAGTCAACGTCCATGGCCTGGGAGCTTCTGCGTTCATCAGCAGGCTTTGAAGAATCATTGAGAAGACTTTGGGTGTGGCCTGGCGATAGAGGACCCTGATCTTGACTGTGATTCCGCCAGTGGTGCCACAGATAGAAAACATGCCGTCTGTTCGAAGGAAGAAATAAACAAAGTCTAAGCTGTATGGATAAATACTTCATTTCACTATGTGCTGTTTAAATTTCAAGCTTTTCCATACTATGAAAAGTTTATAATAGAAAATAGGTTCCTTAATTGTCAAAACCAGTCTCATTAAACTCACCAGATGAGATCTCTTAAAAAAGTATTTAAACACATCATCTTATCTTCACCCACCTGATATTTGGTTCTGTTAAACAAATTTCCTGGTATTAATGAGTTTTTTTTTATTAGATCATTTAAACATTTTAAAATGTGGTCTGTAAAGAGTGTAAGCGGTTTTCTCTGTTTTGATGACGATGGAACATCAGACATATAGACAGCCAGTGTCTGATTACAAACTCAAATGATTAAGCTTTTGTCTGTCTAGCTAGGGCTGGTAACTAAATAGATCACGGGTGAAGCGTTTTAAGTAGCAAGGACTTGTAGATAGATTCTTGTATTTTTCCATATGATCTTTGTAGGTAGACAGTCAAAGCAAGGTCTGCTAGATGATTTCCAACTGCTCAATGTAAGATATGTGCCGATATAGTCAGTTTAGTAAAAAAATTAATAAAATAAAATGCTGACAGGGTCTGAGGTAATCACACATACTGATGGCACAAGCTGAAGACATAGAAACCATTTTTCTCCTAGAGTCTGCTCTCCTCATAAAGCCAGAGTGTATGTGCGTGTCAGAGAGAGACACACACACACACACACACACACACACACACACACACACACACACACACACACACACACACACACACACACCTCAGTGACCTATGGTTCTGCAGCACAGGATCATCCATCAAACTATAACACTGCTCTATAAACACATCAGGCCAGTCTAGCAGAAGGCCAAGGACAGCCTACTGGAGACAAAGTCACAGTACACACGCAGTGCACAGCACTCACAAGGCTCAAAAACACTCCAGTGACACAGCATGTAGCTGGAAAACACACTCTACCTCATCGCCAATCCAGATGGAGGTTAACAAACGAAGCTGTAGCTAATGTGCTATGCCACATAATTGCTACAGAATTAGAAAATTAGATGACAACACGAATAAGACTTAAATATACAGATTCAATGAAACAAAAGGGTGGCCAATCTGCACCCTTGTAATGCTTTGCTTCAGATGGAAAGGTCACTGTGAATCAATACAATGTTATTGACTGATTGCCTTGATCTTAAAGATGAATAATTTCTCTTCAGGGTGAACACAGGGATCAGGGGCATACTGACTGTTTTAATGTGTTAAGGGATTATTTAGCTCATGCACTATGGCCTAAAGTCTCCAGATCTCCACTCACTGGGAGATCATTTCACATGCTCATTAACCTTTAAGGTGTAGGAAACTGCATGTCTATACTGTTGGGATGAGAATCACAAGGGACCAGAAAATAAGACATCATCCGCTTGCATGTCTAAGAATATTAAAATAAATCTATATGGAAATTTTATGCAAATTTACAAGTTGCTACCATTGTAAGAACTTTGTAATGATAATTTTATTACTAATAGCAGAGATTTGTTACATCCAGCAGCACACAGAATTAAAACATCTATTTAAACGTTTCTACTTATTAGTAGAAGCACAAGTTTCAATAGTTCAAAAGTTAATTATTTCATAATGGTAGAAATACTTCCGTCTGGATGACTGCATCTCTATTGACTGACTGCAAGTAACGATTTCTGCTGTTTCTGCTCTTCGTCGCCATGTGAAGCTTATTGTAATCGTCCATCAAAGCCACACCACATTCCACAATGTCATTTACACCATTAAGCTGCACACGGTAGTATTGACCGTTCTGAATATGTCATCAAACCAGCTTGACGGATCCTTGGTAAGGTAGTCAAGATGTCGAAGAAATGGTTAGGGACGAAGTCCTGTAGCTCTTTAGACTGGATCAATGCAGAGTCAATAGAGGTTCTTTTCGGTGGATTCTCAAATCCAAGAGTACTCAAGGAACTCACCATCTTGCGTTTAATGTCAACACCAACACCATCATAGCGCCACCAGTTCCTCTGACAAGTACCACAGGTGACCTTGAAATTTGTTTATGCAGTTTTTGCTATTGCGAACTTGTTATAGAACTGAATGTTTTTGATGCACTGAAGATAATTGTGTGGAGCATAGCTGGGCTGAAGAAGCATATTGGCAAACAACAAATATACATATTTCCAGTGAGTTTTTATGTGCTATATCAAAGGGATCTTGTAATCCTTTCTTCCACTTCGTCTCCTTTTGTTCTAAAGCCTGTGAACGTTTGGATTTGTTCTCCGTGTTGTACTTCAGCTTCTGCCATTCAACAAAAATGCCCTCAACTTTGTCGATGAAATGCTTTTTCAATCTCGTTGAGGTATGAGCCTTAAGCCCACACTTATAAATAGCATCTGCTGTGCAATGACATGCATTCCTTACAATTTTCTTTACATTTAGTTTGAAGTGAAAAAAAAAAAACATGATTAAACTTAATTTTTTAATGCCAGCTTACTAGAACTAACAAGCTAGATTGCAGTCTGTGTCTTTCGCAGCAAAATCCTGACATTTTATTCACTATTTCAGTGACTTTAAATGATGAACCAGAATTTATTTTTTAAATATTAAATGTTCTGACAAGCAACTAGATTTCACGTAGTGCATATGTAACTGAAATAAGATGTCCAAACCATACCAAAAAACTTCTTATTTTCAAAACCCAGCAATAAGACAAGTAATACATTGACATTGAAAATTGGAATACAGTGACATTGGAAATTCACTACATTTAAGATTTTTTACGGACCAGGAGCATCCCCTAAATATTGTCCAAATATTCTGAAAATGTAACAGATTTTTTTCTTCATGTAAAGAAAGAACTTAAAACAGGTGCGCCACAATTTTTTTTTTTTTTCTGCTGCATCACTCTAATATACACACAGTGGAGCCTTGGATTACGAGCATAAGTCATTCTGGAAGTGGGCTCGTATTCCAAAACACTCATAAACCAAATTGCAATTTTCCCATAAGGAATAATGAAAACTCATTATTCGTTCCACAGCCCAAAAAAATAAATACATAAAAATAATTAATACAATATATAAAGTAAAGATAAAACAAATTAACCTGCACTTTATTTGAAAAAGAAAAAATAAATCCAGAAAGATAAGTGTTTCCGTTTATGCGCGCAGGCGGTGTGTGTGTGTGATGTGCGTGCACAAACGCACATTACTGGAAAGACTGTTTTATCGGGAAAATATGCAAAGAACATCGCTAATGACACTCGCGTGAGTGCATACTAATAGAATCACTGTTGTAAAGTAAAAAAATTAATAAAAACAACAAATGAACCACCCCATTGCAAAAGAATCGCAACAGAGCAGAGTTTCTGTGTAGAGCAGAGAGTGTGTGTCTGTATGTGTATGTAAAGCCGGGGAGGGGTTGGGTTGGGTTGGGTTGGGGTGGGGTGGGGTGGGGTGGGGTGGGGTGGGGTGGGGTGGGGTGAGTGAGTGAGTGAGTGAGTGAGTGAGTGAGTGAGTGAGTGAGTGAGTGAGTGAGTGAGTGAGTGAGTGAGTGAGTGAGTGAGTGAGTGAGTGAGTGAGTGAGTGAGTGAGTGAGTGTGTGTGGGGCACGGTGTCAAATTACATGTGCGCGCACACATAAGAGGGAGAGAGAAAATGGATCTTTACCCTCTAATGAGACTTGCTTTTGTTTTGTACACCCGCACACGTGTGTTATAATAAAGAGTACACGCACGCTGTACACACAGGCTTACAAACACAAAATAAAATGCTTGCACTCGTGATCAGTGTTATAGCAAACAGTACACGCGTGCACTGATGTTGATTATACCAGTGAGAGACACGCATCAAGACCCAGCAGGGGAGACGATTAACCACAATTCCGCAGCGCATGAGAAAGAAAACCATTAGCTCAGTTGTGATCATGTGTTGCTCGGCGTCAAAACAAGAAGCGCATGCTTGATACTCCGTACTCGTAAACCAAGACTTGCTCATTTTTTAAGTGAAAATTTATTAAAAATCTTTGCACGTCTTGCGGAACACTCGCAATCTGAGGTTCCACTGTATGTATGCATGCATGCATATATGCATGTACAGTACAGACCAAAAGTTTGGACACACCTTCTCATTCAAAGAGTTTTCTTTATGGTGTTCTTTATTGTTCTTTAGCCCAAACAAGTCTCTTCTGCTTGTTGCCTGTCCTTATCAGTGGTTTCCTAGCAGATATTCTACCATGAAAATCTGATTCACACAGTCTCCTCTTAACAGTTGTTCTAGAGATGTGTCTGCTGCTAGAACTCTGTGTGGCATTGACCTGCTCTCTGATCTGAGCTGCTGTTAACCTGCGATTTCTGAGGCTTGTGACTCGGATGAACTTATCCTCTGCAGCAGAAGTGACTCTTCCTTTCCTGGGGCGGTCCACATGTGAGCCAGTTTCTTTGTAGCGCTTGATGGTTTTTGTGACTGCAGTTGGGGATACTTTCAAAGTTTTCCAAATTTTTTGGACTGACTGACCTTCATTTCTTAAAGTTTTTCTTTACTTAGCTGCTTTTTTCTTGCCATAATACAAATTCAACCTCTTTGAATGAGCAGGTGTGTCCAAACTTTTGGTCTGTAGTATATGTATGTATGTATGTATGTATATGTAGTGTGAGTCCTATCCCAGGAAACTTTGACTCTGCTGACTGAATGCCAGTAGTCCCATGTATCCTCACCTGTGGCACCAAAGGGACTCGTGACCTGGGTACGACTCGATGAGGTCCTTGCAGAGCTCGATCTCATCGTGGCAGAGTTGAGGGACAGCATCGGCGTGTGGCTCATCTACTGAGCCTCCTCGGTTAGGATGCTGGGCCTGATCCAGCTCGGCCAGTAGTGTCTTCAGCAGGAACTGGCGGTAATGAAAACCGCTGTGGTCAGACACGTGCATGGACACCCAAAGCCTCGTGGAGGAGAGTTCATCATGAAGAATCTGCACATAAGAAGTAGGAACATGTAATTAATACACCATTAGACAAAGTGACAAGTTGTCAAAGTAACGCTAAGACAAAGCTCGTAGCCACTAGGGGTTGAAATGAAACTAATACACTAATTCACCAAAGACCTTTAAATGATCCAAATTCACAAAAAATGCAAACACAAAGACTTTCCTAAAAAAAATTATAGTACTAAAGAGACAGCAGCTCTCTATAACAGACAGCATCATTACTGCCCTCTCTATTAACCAATTAACTTGTGGAAATGCTTAAGGTCATGTGACTCGTTAGCAGCCTCTTTGTTTACTTTGAGCACAGAGGCTTTCTATTCTTGAATAATTTAAATACCCATTAAGAGCCCATAGAGACACAAGTGGTCTTAGTTGCTTAAGATCAGGCTGATCTCTAACAGACTAGACAACACAACTAT
Organism: Clarias macrocephalus; assembly: GCA_011419295.1. Classification (NCBI taxonomy): domain Eukaryota; kingdom Metazoa; phylum Chordata; class Actinopteri; order Siluriformes; family Clariidae; genus Clarias; species Clarias macrocephalus. Next base: position 28,758 of record JAAGKR010007761.1, on the reverse strand, counting down.
TAATTTAATACCATGATAAGTCGGCACATCTAATTAACAATTACAAACTTTGTGTATAATCTTTTTGTAATATTAAAATTTTTTGCACATTCATTGTATCCCTCTTCAGTGCTTGTTGTTGTTTACTGTCTACAAGTACAATCCCAGCAGTGTCAAGGGGAATGCCTCGACTGTCACCAAGCCTAGCACATCTACGAGCTAATCTGAAAACTATTTTAGGGGTCAGTGACGAATAAGAGTTGGCAAGGTAAGCAAATAAAAATATTTACATATGTTTTTTAAGCATGCATCAAGTTGGTTAAAATATAAATATTTAAGTAATTGAAATCATGCTTATACTGTATTTTTTTTTTTTTTTTTTACAGTGCTTGAAAATGTCAAGTGGTATATCCAAAAAGTTCAAACCAATTGTACTTTTACATATTTGTCCATAAGCTAACAGGGACGTAAAGCCGGAAGGTACCTTCGTCTTTTTAAGTATTACTTAATTTTATTTAGAAAATTGATAGTCATAGAATTGCACTCTACCTGGTTACATCAAATGACAGCCTAGTTTCACAACCCAAGATAACCCAGGTATTAACTAATAAATCAAGAATAACTGTTTTCTCTTTGCATTTCTGAAGGTTTCTTTTAATCTCTGAGTCTGCTCTTTTTGCAAAGTTCGCAGTCGTTCACTCTCAGAACTGTAATATTTGTTCTTTCTTTTCTTTTACTCTTGGGATTGGGAGTATTCTAGTGGCTTCTGTACAGCTGGCTGCAAATATTCATGATCATCAAGCGTATTTTGCAAGAGCTTGAGTTTGGCTACATGCTGAATTTGCTCATCTCCTCCATTTGTAAATGGAGTTAAAATGAAAACGTCAGCAAGCACCCTTTTCTCTCTCTTTCTGGTAATTTCTCCATACTTTGCTCACCTTCTGCTTTTTCTTTGTACGCTGGAACAACTGGATTCTTGTCTTCTCTGTTGATAACTACAGTACATATTTTATTCCATGATTTATTTCTATTATCACTGTAACATTTTTCTCTGGTTAACCTTTAAGGACATCTAACAAACCTCATTTCATGTCTTTTGGCAAGATAATAAGCTCTTGCATCAGGGTTTGTTTTTATTTTTGCCCTGTAATGAGCCACATTTCCTTATTTCACACAAGGTGACACAAGATGAGTAATAGAACACCTGAAGATGATTTATGGAAGTTTTGTCTGTCTGTTTGTCTAGTTGTTTGTGACACATCACGTAAAAACTACTGAACGAATTTTAATGAGGTTTTCACAGGTGTTTTTGGCCAAGCTTGAGGTAACGTATAGATTCTGTTTCAGGGCAATCAGCCCACGGGAGGAGAAGATATGCTAGTATGAACTTTAAATGAAAAACTTAAAAACAACAACAACAAAAAATTTGTTCAACAGATGCAGTTGAAATCTACTTAATAAACGCAATCTCACACTTTCATTCTGTGCACTTCACGGCAACACACAAAAATTTTAGTTTGTCCCAAAATTGAACAGATGGCGTTGTTTTTTATTTTTTTACACCCCTGTAAGTGTGCAATTAAATTCCACACAAATGAAGTTGCAGGCACATATAGTCATTAAATAAATCTACTATAAGATTATGGCAAACTATTTAATTGGGTGTTTTATTAAAAATGGCACCTTTATAAGACACCATAATTATGTGGTACACCGTTTTTTATGGTTACACCATGTTGACATTTTTTGGGTTTACTGCCACAAACATACATTCTATAAAAACTGAACTGATTGAACTGAAGAACGTATGCACTACCCAAGAACATAAATCTGTCACCTCCTAAATGTGGTTACATAATAGAAACACCTTAAACCAGTCATTTTTAATGCTACAGCACTATTCTGTTGCCAGTTTGTTAGCAAACCTTTATGATCCAATTAGTAGATCACACACTGTGCGCATCATAGCAATGTTTTCAAATATTGTGACACGATATTTCTGTCATAATGCTTACTACTAGTTTCAGCCCCTTTTAAAGTAATAGAACACTTAATTTAACTTAAAATGACTTCAGAAAGTGCAAGGCAGCAAGCCTAGGCATAAGAATGGCCATAAAAATTTATATTTCAGTATTGTTTATTAAAGATTTACAACAGCAAACTCAAACTATTTCCCTTCCTTACAACTAAATAAAATACAATCACAACATTTACTGCAGGGCTATTATAAAGTTTTATAAGTTTATAAGTTTTATAAAATTATAAATTATAAATGTTTTTATACAAAACATTTTGTGCTAACTGTAATGTATGAGGTTTGTCCACACAGTTTGTCCACTCTACCTTGAGATTGCCTTTGGCCATGTGCTGCAGGACCCAGATACGGTGTGACCAGGCGTTGTAGTTGCTGGGGTAGCGGCCCGCGGCATCCGCGCACACCTTCATCTCCTCATGCGCAGCCCTCTGTATATGCTCACTGTAGTCATTCCTCCCGTCAGCTCCACACAGCTCCTTCTGCAGCCTCTGCAGCACCCATCGCCTGCCACACACACACGAACATCACCACTAGTACACCTGCCTATCACATTGGAACTGTATTAAAGTTTCTTTTCTTTTCCTTTTTTTTTTTTTTTTTTTTAAGACTGGGCAGAATGTTTAAGATCATGAAAGTATATCTACACCCATCAGCTTGGCGAGTGCATGAACGCTGATACTAAGACCCACTAAGACTAAGACAACCTTTGACAAAAGGAAACAAAAAAATGTTCCAAAAATAAATAAATAAATAACCAATGCTGAAACCGACATTAAATTAAGCATCATACCCACCTATTTTAAACAAGAACACAAAAATGCACTTTAAAAGACATATATAATATTATTAATAGTATATTACTATTAATCGAGTAATATAAACCATGTTACAAGACAAGCATTGTGCATTACATCAGTTTCCTTATCCTAAATGCAATGTTAAACAGATGTGACCTACATTTAAAATTATGATACATTTTGCAGCTGGTTTTGGACCCAAAGTGAGCTGCAAGTGAGGTAGAATACAAGTCAAGCACAGAGTTGAGCCTCTGAGAGTTAAGCTTCCTGCTCAAGGGCCCAGTAGCTGCTCTCTGGCTCTCTGTCAGCCCTGCACTTTAAGCTCATGACCGTCTCATCACCTCTTAGCTTCCACTGCCCTTAAATCCCTTTAAAACCGCTTAAACCTCAAGCAATATATTTGAGCTAGTGCTATGGAACCAGAAAGTCAAGGATATACAGCACCAATCCACCAGCCAAAGCAGAAAAACTGAGCAGCTGCTCAAAATCTGTAGTGGTGAAGTGGAAAAATTTATTCTAATGACACCTTTGAAATCTGCATGCCTGTGGGTCTATGCCAAGACACTGGACTGAACAACTCTTTTTGAGATACCTAATACAATAATAATCTGTTCATCTGGCCTGATTTAGGTGAAGACAGGGAAAGTGTATGGCTGATGGGCAGCTACAGTAGCTGCATTAACTGGATCAGGAATTCATTCAGTAAACTGATGAATTAATAGTCTCATAGAAAACTGTCTGCTGTTAATACTGTAACCTTGCAGCCATTCTTGCATTACAGATGAAGAAATTAAATCAATCAGACCTGTGTATCCATGTCTCCGGGCTTTTCGGGAACTTTGTCAGCGCTAATTTCCCCAGGTAAAGGTCCTTCTCTGGATTCAGCACGCCACACTGAAGGAGTTCTTTTCTGCAAATAAAAACAAAATGCAAAAATATATATATATATAGATATATTTATATATTAAAATGGAGCATTTACTAGAGCACCATCTAATGGACAATATGAAATAATCCCACAAAAACCCAGACGTTCTTTGAATCTGGTAGTCAAATCATCTGTGAAATGCAGCACCTGAAGTACCTGCGGCCTCTATATTTATATCACTGTGCAGGGTTGAAGGACTTAAGTGCAGGTTTCATTTAAGATGTTCAATCACTTTCTATAAATAGCACCCAGTGATGCAGTCATTCCCAAAAAAGGACAAGGGGGGAAAAATCTTCATTTGAAAAACAGGAGATGATTTAAAAAATATCTGTCATTTTTTATACACTGTCTGATCAAAGAAAAAAAAAATCACTGTTTCAGAAGGGTCAAACTACTGGCCTCCTTCAAGCAAAGAAAACAATTAAGAATATTAATATTATTGGAAAAAGAAGAGGGGCCTGTATTTGAACATTATCAGGGGAAAAAAAAGTATAGTGAGATGCTTATTGAAGAACTAAAGGCCAAACATCTGATTAAATGCAAAGGACTGCTATACAAAGGCATTGTGATTAGGGCTGGAACGATTCCTCGAGTAAATCGAGTAATTCGATTACAAAAATGAGTGAGGCAAAATCTTCTGCCTCGAAGCTTCGTTGAATTAATTTTAAAAGCTTGCGTTTTGTTTTTGCACAATTATTTGTTGACAGCACGCTTTTGACACGGCGCGCTTCCGGGTGCAAGCCGACAGTAAAAACCAACGAAGAAGCGCTTAGAGCGCTTAAAAGCGGAAGGAGACGCAAACAGATAGCTATGTATTGATTTAAGGGAGCGTTCTATTGTGGGCTGCAAAATGGAAGGGAGCGTTAAAATTAACAGCGAGGCCAAGAGAAGAAGAAAGCCGCAAGAGAAAATGACAGAAAAGCTTATGTTATGCCTGAGATGTAGATTTTGAAACTTTTAGTTGCACAACTTAGTGTTTTTGTGTAATTATTTATTTTAATGTGTGCCTTAGTTTTTTTTTTTATCCTTAAAGTAATTTGAAAAACTTTTTTTTTTGCATCCGAGAAAAGGCTTTAAAATAAGAATGTATGGTGCTGTAATGCACTTAATTAATCTCAGTCAACTTTAATACCCTTAGCTCACCTACGCGATATACACTGCTGTTTAATTAAGCAAAAGTGCATTTTATCCGATTACTCAATTAATCGATTAAGTTTTTGGTAGAATACTCGTTTACTAAAATATTCGATAGCTACAGCCCTAATTGTGATCTTGCATGACAATGCACATCCAAACACTTCTGCACACACTATCGACACTCTCTAACCTCCCTCCCTATAGTCTAGATCTTTCTGGTAGTTTGATGAAACTTTGTTTACAGACCATGTCAACACCCTGAACACTTTGTCATGTTAATCACACCATCCCTTAATAATTTTGCAGAGTACATTATACTGCTGAAAGAGGGCACTCCCATTAGGGAACATCTTTGGAGTGTACTTGTTCTGGACAATGTTTATGCAGGCGGTATGTGTTAAAGTAACATCTATATCTACGCCTAGGTTTTCCATCAAAACACTGCCCAGAGCATCAAACTATCTTCACAATTCTTTCCTTCTTCCTATACTGCTTTTTTCCTCCTAATAAACAACAAACACGCACCCGGACAGCCAGAGACCGTAAAAGAAAACATGATTCATCATTCTACCTTCTTTTAATGCTTCATGGTCCAGTCAGTACGATTCTTACTCTTGCCCATTTTTCCTGCTTCAAACACGTAATGAGACAATTAATGCTGTTCACCTCACTGTCAGTGGTTTTACTGTTAAGACTAATTGCTATGTATGTATTTGTGTTACATACCCCTTAATATATTGCAGACATAAAGATGTCACTATTAAAATGGACAGTGTGTTTATGTAGATACGCAAAAAAAATGTGAAAGAGATTTGTTACCTGACATTCCAGGCAGTGGTAAAGTCTGGGTTTAATAGCAGTACTGTAGTTGTGATATCAACCAGTGCTGTGTTAAAAGACACAGAGCATTAATTAGAACCTCTGTAATTATCACTCACAGCTTGTCATGTAATGGTATGACCCAGAGAAATGGAATATTTGAGACAATGTCTCACCATCACGGTCCAGCCACTGCTTGCGTTGTCGATAGAGCAGCAGCTTATTGTGCACATAGGGCAGTAAAAACTTCACACACCAGCTTTCCACCCCAAGTTTATTCTCCACCAGGACAATAGGGCTTCTGTTGTACCTAGCCTCAGGGCATGGTATGAGTCCGATCTCATCTCTACAAATCAAAATAAAAAACAAAGTGTCAGAAAGTTATACACATCACCTTATCTGTTTAAAACTGAACTGCAGTGTGGCTTGTTTAGGGATGAAAATAACCAATCTGTCTGTGTGAGCAAGGTGATCTCAGCCTGTGTTTATATTTTTAGACTTGAGCAATAGATTAATAGATGCGAAAGCTCCTTTTAGAAACAGCAGATACAGGGCTTTGATACTTAATGTGAACCTCTGGATCAGTTGCAAACAAATTTTGTAAACCGATCCATGGAAGTATTTTATAGTCGTGACAGTGTGTGTTCCTGACTGACTCGTCTTGCCTTAAAACATGCCATCACACCAGTAATGTTTCCTGTAACATGGCAACAGGAGCTCCCAAAAACTTGGCAAGGATGTCAGCCCATACTCAGTGCTTCAATATAAGATCGGTGTTGTATCAAAAAAATGCCAAAAGCAGGATTGACAAATACCTGATTCTTTATATATGACCCAGATCTGAGCAGACTCTGTGCTATCATATCAGCATGGTTACAACCTAAGGAACAGCCTAACGAGCACTTAGGAAGCATAAAAAACAGCAATAGTTTAGTCAGTAGTTAATCTGGAAAGGCAACCCTATCAACATTAAAGACTCATATCATTCAATTAGTCCTAGTGATGCAAAGCATCTGTGCCAGACTTGTAGAGAGGAGAACGCAACCCGAGAGACATTTCAGTCTAATGTCAGTTTACTTACGAATTGGAAGCAGAAAAAATCCACCAAGGTAAAACATACCAACTACAATCACAGGACACGTTATATAGGTTCCAGCTAAGACTCTGAATGTGTACAGCTACCTTAGACCCTTAGCTACACCTGTCTACCAAACAGCCGACTAGCTCCTGTAGCTAGCTCACAGTAGTAGTTTACAGGGTTAGCACGCGCCAACTGAACACTCACGCGCGCGCACGTGCGACAATATAAAGCAGAAAAACCCGACAATAACGACAAAACCAAATATACCTACATGCCCGGGTTTCTTTTAAACGCGTTAGTGATATCTTTGACAACTCTCTGAACCAAGACATCCACCTCCTCTTCCGACTCGGCCATTTTCAGAGTACAAGTGACATCAGCGGCGAGTGACTCAACTTCATCCGGGACACCGACCAGCTTTGGCGCATGCGCAGACTCTCCTCTGGTATAGCAACGAGGTGGCGTCATTAGAAACGTCCCTCAGCGTTGCTTTTGGGCAAAAATTTCAGCTCTTATTTTATTATTAAAAAAAAAAAAGATCTTTATAACGGTCCCACTTGAGTTGATTAAACATGAATTACAGCAAGAAAACTTTGATTTCAGACTGGTGAGTATTATTAAAATTTTCTGCTTAATAAAAAATAAATTAAACTTTATAAAATGATGTGAACATAATTAAACTATTTAAATAACAGTTCCTGTTTTTTAAGGCACAAAAACAGGGAGGCAGAACCAAAAGACTATGATATATCTGCAGGTCGTGATGGACAAAGAAAATTACACAAGTCCACATACAGACATCTTGGCACATACTTGGATGCAGTATGTTATATTCAGATTATACTGTTTTCAGATTACACTATTTTAACAGCATGATTTTCTGATACAAGCAACATGATAGCATAGTGGTTAGTACTGTCGCATTGCATCTCCATGATCGAGGATTCGATTTCTGCCTTGGGTCTGTGTGCATGTTCACCCCATGCTGAGATTAGTCTAATTGGTGCTCCCAAATTGCCTATAGTGTGTGTATGTATGTGTGCTCTGCAATGGATTGCTACCCCATCCAGGGTGTACCTCGCCACATGCCCCAAGTTTCCTAGCTACAGGGCCTCCACAACCCTGTATAAATTGTAAAGCTACAGACAATGATTTTCCCAGTGATTCCATGCAGTCATGTAAGTAGCACTAACTGGTCAAACAGCTGAAATTTAAAGCTCTCTCTCTCTCTCTCTCTCTCTCTCTCTCTCTCTCTCTCTCTCTCACTCTCTCACTCTCTTTCTGTTGTTTACTCTCTTAAAAAGGAGAATTTGAAAAGCGTGAAGTGAAGCTTTCTGCGCTTTCACTAACAGCTTGACCGTTTCAAGGGCATCCTTTCAGACTCTTTCAGGAGTAAACAGACTTTTGTTGCTCACATCAGGCATTTCCTGGTGCACTTGGTCCCATAATCACATTACGCATTGCTGAACTCTGCAGAGAGACGTTAGTTAGCTGTCACAAAATAGATGGATAGATAGATTAATACATAGATAGAGTCATCACTTTAACATGTATATTTGGAGAAATAAATTAAAATGTCCAACAAAGGGGCATATTTGAATGAAATCATTTAAATAATCAGTGTTCAAATCTTAAAAGGTATGTGATGTTTTCAAACTGAGACAATATTACATTAAAACAATATTAAATTATGTAGAGTGTTAGTAATTTACATATTATAAAAGAATATTTTAGGTTCTTTCAACATAAAGTCTGTCTACTATAGCTTACTCGCTCATCTATACCGCTATACACTTCATCCTGTGTACAGGGAGCATGGAGCCTCTTCCAGGAGACCTAGGGCACAAGGCAGGGTACAGCCTGGACATAGTGCCAATCCATTGCAGGTCATACACACATACTGTACAAACACTCACATGCTCGTTCCTACACTACACATTTGGGAACTCCAGTTATCCTAACCTGCATGTCTGGATTTTGGGAGGAAACCAGATTATCCGGAGAAAACCCACAAAGCATGGGGGGCGGGGGGGGGGGGGGGGTGCAAGGTTCAGGGGGTGCCGTCTACTATATCTGAAGATTTGTAAATAAATACTGTTTATATGGAACACATTTGCAGTGATGTACGTCCAGTTACTGAGTCGTCGTGTTCATGCCATCCATGAATTCTTCAGATGATAAATTATGCTATAGTACATGCAGCTCAAAGTAAATTCAGCTTTGTTTAATTTTATGCTTGATCATGTATAAAAACAGCAAAGGTTAGGGAAAAATCTAAAACATAAACACTGACATAAATTCCTCCTGAATTACATAAAACTCCATAAAGTTATGAGACTGGCTCTCATAATTGTCTCATCCTAAGACCCTTATTGTTCTAGTATAAAGGTTGTAGGTTTAAGTGTGCTAGTAAAGTTTCCAGTGAACATTAAAAAAAAACTTTTTTTTATTCTTTATTTATTTATTTTTTTACAGGATTGGAGAACAACTCAAACGGCTCACTCAAATAAAGAGCATGAGCCCAAGAATACTGCAAAGTCTATGGTGCAAGCTGACTATTTCCACTCTCTGGTGTTTGAAAGGTAAAATAGGCATATTCGCTTCTCTTTTGGGCAATAGATTTATATTATTTTTTTTGTACAACTCTGATGAATTCTCCGCTTCCGGTACAGACAGTTAAGGGTTTTTCCTCGTAACCTTTTTGATCCAACACATCAGGAGCTGATTAGGTGCAGCAGAAGCCCATGACCATGCTGTACGTTCTGGTTTGGGGAGGCTGTATTTGTAATTATAAGTACTTTTAAGAAAGATTATCCATGGCACTTGATTTACGCTACAGGCTGATATTTAGTGCATTTTTTGAGCAACACTGTCCAGTCCCCTTCCCCATTTTTAATCTGTGCCACATACAGGATCTGTTATGGTGAATGGTGTAACAGGACCCAGGAAATGTGTGTGTGTGCGCACTCAACTCCTGTGGGAGTTGCAAGGTGATAAGATATAGAGGCGCTTGGATGTAATGTTTGTGGGAGAACACATTCACAAACAAAAAAAAAATTGCTAACAATAATTTTGTTTTAACAGAGCAATTATTTTCTTCAAAAGTATATATATATATATCTTATATAAATTATATTTTCTACTTTTCTCTTTCCACATCTACTTCTTCTTCTCCTATTACTTTTCTCTGGTTTCTAATCTTTTTTTTATTTTTATTTGTTCTATCGATGTAAATCGATAGTTCTTTAATAACAGGCCCTATCCAGAGAGCCATGAAGTCGCTCTCATATCTCTGTGTCACACTAATGTCTACACGCAGGGGGTGGCTTCTAGGAGGCTTATGTAGAGGTGTGCTCAGGTGTCGCTCATTACGCTTGATTGCCACTACACCGGCATCGCCTAGCAACCCAAGGTGTGGTTGCCCTCAGATCTGCCTGCCTGGAAATCCATGGGGTTACAATATCTTTATATATTCGATTCAATTAAATTTTATTTGTATAGCGCTTTTAACAATTGTCATCGTCGCAAAGCAGCTTTACACACTCAAAAGAATTATTTAAGTTTGTATGAAATGTGAATGTGTATGAATCATATATATATATATACACTGTTTGCGCTCACACTGCAGAAATGTAGTATTAAATGCGTGGTTAATTTTTTTTTATAAAAACCACACAAACACAAAGTGTTATTACCTGTCCTGTCCTCTGTCCTTGGCCTCTATTAGTGATTGCTGCAGTTCTCACTTTTCTCAGATTACTTAGTGCAATAATCACTCTGTGGAGCCAAAATGGGTAGTGAGCACAACATCTAGCAAGGTGAACAAATCAACTCAACATCATATTATACTGAATCTGTCAAACAGGAATTTTTTTTCCAAATGTACTCAAAAGCGGTAACAGGTACTAAAAGCGGTAACAGGTATATATACGAATCAGCCATAACATTAACACCAGGGCCAGGTGAACTGAATAGAAAACTGGAAAACTGGTAACATGATCATTATCTCACCCACACACATGGGAACCAAAAGCCAGCCTGTCATGTCCAATTCCAGAAAATAGTCAATACTGGCCTTGAGGGAATGGCATCAGAACACCCAGTACCCCACAGGCTGCCGCGAATGAGCCCCAGCAGGCAGTGTGCCCAATGCCACAGACCTAGCCTCTAAATTCCTCACATCTCAATCCAATTGAGAACCCATGGAATGAACAAGACAGACAAGACCAATCCATGGAGGCCCCACTCCACAATCCACAGCAGCCAAAAAGTCCACTGCCAACGACCTGATGCCGGACAACACAGCAGACCCCTAGAGGCCCTGTGGAGCCACACCGAAAGGATCTAGGCTGGGTGGTTTTAATGTTATGTTGAATCAGTATAAAAGGACTACACATGAATGAAGATGAACATTAGTTAAATAGCTATTATCTATGCTGGACATACCACTACTGATCAGTTGAATTAGGTGAATCTTGTCAAAATCACAGACTGCTGAAAAAGTGGTTTTTGATCTAGTATAATCTCAGCCCAAACACTTTAGGTTCATTTCTGCCATGCTGTAAGGCTGGAAAGCTGAACCACAATGTTACTGAAAACATGCCAATTATCAAAGTCAAAATGTCACAAAATGTTCTTCACACTCACAGTGAGGAAGTTGATTAAACCATGTGCTTTAAAGGTGCAGTGTCAGTAAAAAGGATAACAGCTGTTTGCATATGGGTGATAATTTCTATACAAAACATTATATATATATACAGTGCCCTCCATAATTATTGGCACCCCATGGATAAGATGTGTTAAAAACCTTGAAATAGATTCAGTTTTTATTGCAGAAGCATATGGTCACACTGAAAATTGTAGAAAAATATAACGTGAATATAAAGTGAAATTTAAGGGGACATAAAAATCCCTGACTAACAAATAATTATTTTTCATAAAATAACCTGTTCCACAATTATTGGCACCCCTAACAATTTCTATAAAATAAATGTATCTGAAGTATTTCTGTCATTTCTACAGTAGTTTACAAAGTTGTTCAGAGTATCTAGGAACATTTAATTAGTAATTTATCACTTCCTGCTTCTCTGGGGTATAAATATGACGTGACACAGAGGCCATTTCTCTAATCCACTCTTCAACATGGGAAAGACAAAGGAACACACCATTCAAGTAAGGCAGATGTGTGTCGACCTTCACAAGTCAGGCAATGGGTACAAGAAAATAGCCACTCGCCCGCACCTGCCCATATCTACTGTCAGAGGAATCATTAAGAAGTTTTAAAAAAACTGGAACAGTAGTAAACAAGCCTGGACGAGGACGCAAGTTTATTTTGCCTCCAAGCACAGTGAGGAGGATAGTAAGAGAAATAAAAAATTCTCCAAACCTCCCTGTTAAGCTCAACTGCAACAAATGATAGCATCTTGGGGTCACAAAGTCTCCAAAAGAACCATCAGACGCTATCTACATGCCAACAAGCTCTTTGGGAGGCATGCAAGGAAAAAAACTTCTCAGTCACAATCATAAACGAACATTTGGAGTTTGCTAAGCGTTACTGGGGCTTCAAATGGGACCGTGTTCTTTGGTGAGATGAGACCAAGATAGAGCTTTTTGGCAACAAACACTCTAAGTGGGTATGGCGGAACACAAAAGATGAGTATGCAGAAAAGCACCTCATGCCCACTGTGAAGTATGGGGGAAGATAGGTGATGCTGTGGGGATGTTTCTCTTCCAGAGGCCCTGGGAACCTTGTTAGGGTGCATGGCATCATGAATGCTTTGAAATACCAGGACATTTTAAAGCAAAATCTGGTGACCTCTGCCCGAAAGCTGAAGATGGGTCGTCACTGGGTCTTTCAGCAAGATAATGACCCAAAACATGTGGCCAAATCTACACAGAAATGGTTCACCACAAACAGAATCAAGCTCCTCCCATGGCCATCTCAGTCCCCAGACCTCAACCTCATTGAAATCCTGTGGAGTGAGCTGAAGAGGAGAGTGCAGAGGAGAGGAGTCAGGTCACTGGATGATTTAGAGACATTATGCAAAGAGGAATGATCGAAAATCCCTCTTTCTCTGTTCTCTAATCTTGTGAAACATTATAGGAGATTAGGTGCTGTTTTGTTGGCAAAAGGGAGTTGTACAAAGTATTAAACATCTGGGGTGCTAATAATAGTGGCACACATGATTTGATGTAAATGAATTATTTCTTAATGTGGGATTTTTTTCCCACTGAATAAATGCACTTGAATTCAAGATTGCAATTTCCTCTTTTTCTCCATTGTGGTCCTATGTTATTTAGAACAAAACAGATTTTTTTAGAAGCTAAAGAACACATTTTAACCAGGGGTGCCTATAATTATGGAGGGCACTGTATATACGCACAGTCTTATGCAAAGCTTTAGGCAGCCTTTGATAAATAACAGATTTTGGTGATGTTTTAACTGAAAATATGTTAACACAGTCTCTCTTGGAAATGGAATATTTTCAGCAAACATTGATGCATAGTTACTTCTTATGCCATAAATTGAACAAAAATAAAAAATAAAAACATTACTATGGGACTGTGCAAAAGTTTGGGCACCCAATGAGTTTCAGAGTCTCAGATTCTTTTTACAGAGCTTTCAGACCTTAATCAGCTCGTTAGATCTGATGCATGGCAACAGCTGTCATTAGTAGAGAGATTAGTAAATTACAAATACTTAGACTCTTCAAACCTTGTGCAAACACTTGCGGACACTCAACAACCATGGGTTCCTCTAAGCAGCTGTGTAAGATTCTGAAAATGAAAGTTATTGATGCCCACAATGCAGGAGAAGGCTGCAAGAAGATAGCAAAGCGTTGTCAGCTTGCAGTTTCCACAGTGAGAAATGTAATGATGGCAGTTCAGGGGAATTGTGGAGGTCAAGATGAGATCTGAAAAACTGCAGGAAGATTTAGCAGACTCAGGAGTGATGGTGCACCGTTCCACTGTGCAGTGATGCTTGCACAGACAAGACCTTCATGGAAGAGTCAACAGAAGAAAACCTTACCTGTGCCCCCATCATAAATGCCAACGTTAGAAGTATGCAACAGAACATCTACAGAAGCCTGATGTGGTTTGGAAACAAGTGATGATGAAGTTAAAGTAGAACTCCCGTTTGGCCACAATCAGCAAAGGCGTGTTTGGGGGGAAAAAAGGAGCATGGCGGTGGACCTATCATGCTTTGGGGTTGTGTTCCAGCCAGTGGTACATGAAACATTGTATGGGTGGAGGGTAAAATGGATTCCACTAAATACCATCAAATTCTGGAAGCAAACATCACAACATCACAATGATCCTAAACATACCTCGAAATCCACTATGGAATACCTCAAGAGATGCAAGCTGAAGGTTTTGAAATGGCCATTACAGTCCCCTGATTTAAACATCATTGAAAATTTGTGGGGCAACTAAGTACCTTCTTACTGTTGCCACAGGATGTAAGAGGGTAAGTTGCAGCCAGGTGCTGTTAATCATCAGCCTGTGATTAAATAATCAGCAGCAGGTGTGCAAACCTGTATAAAAGCAGAAGTTTTGGCAGTTTGCTGGTCTGGATGTGTGTTAATACCTGAACGCCAAGAGGAAAATACATAAGCAATGGTTTTAGAGAAGCAATTGTTGCTGCACATTAATGTGGAAAGGGTTATAAAACCATTTCCAAACAATTTGGAGTTCAATATTCTACAATGAGAGAAATTATTCACAAGTGCAAAGTGCTCAAGACCAGTGCAAATCTTCCCAGTAGTGGACGTCCCAGCACATTCACCCAAAGGTCTGACCATGCCATGCTTAGAGAAATACAAAAAAAAAAAAAAACAAGAGCTACATCTCAGATCCTACAGGCCTCACTGAGCATGTTAAATGCTAAAGTCCATGACAGTATAATTAGAAGAAGACAGGATGGTTTGTTTGGAAGGGTTGCCAGGAAAAAGCCTCTTCTGTCTAAAAAGGACACCACAGCATGACTGAGGTTCGCTAAACTGCATCTGAACAAACCACAAGACTTCTGCAACAATGTCCTATGGACAGAAGAGAAAGCTTGGTCAAAACTGAGTCATGCAACAGGACAATGATCTGAAGCACATCAGAATGACAGAAAAATAAAAGATTTTGGAATTGCTTAGTCAAAATCCAGACCTCAACCCAACTGAAATGCTGTGGTGAGACCTACAGAGAGTTGTGCGTATGCAAATTCCCAAAACCCTCAATGAACTGAAGCAATGTTTTAAAATTGAATGTGCCAAAAATCCCCCACAACAATGTGAGAGACTGACAAAGTCATACAGTACATGAAACAATTCCTTCAAGTTATTGCTGCTAAACGTGGATCTACAAGCTACCGAATCATGGGCGGATACTTAATAGTGCCTGTATGTTTTTTTTTTTCCCATTTTTTGTTAAATACTGTAAATAATAGCACAGTGACAAATGTTATACGTTGTTTGACTGAGATTGTATTTGCCTAATATTGATACCTGCTGTGATTAGATGATTTTTTTGTGTTTTTACCAAAAAAACGCATTGAAGTAAAAGAGGGGGTATTAACCTTGACTGTATTTCTGCAACATGGCTTTAAATGTCAAAAACGTACTGTATATAGGACAGGCCTGAAGATTTTATGCGTTTTTTTTTTTAAGTTAACACAACTTTTCACATTATGCAGCAGTCCAAGGTCTACTTGGATATCACTAAATATAATGTGTTTTATTACTATAATAATAATAATTATTATCCAGTTTTACACATAGAGGCCTTTGATTAAATCCATGTGTTGTTTTCCGCAGACAAACACGAACATCAGACACAGCTGTAAAATCCGTCCTTTCCTCCTATCTGCCAAGATGTAATGAAAAGTAAGTGAGGGAATTTTATGCAATACTTCCCTACACTGTTTTACTAGACTCGTGTTTATATTAAAATGCAATTTTCTTTTATGAGTGCCCGAGTTTATAACTGGTGATGAACCTGTTTTTTACTTTGATGCCCAGCAGAGGGAAATAGTGATCTTGTTATTGTTTGCGATACTAATAATGATGCATAAATGTAATTAAATGCATTGCGTTTATAATCAGTATTGTATGATGTTTACCTACGAAAGTATATAACAAAAGAAGTGATAGATTGAAAATACAAAATAGAATTTCTATTTCTTTTCATCTTAATTACTTAACACCTGAAAGTCCTCATAGGAAGACATGAAATTTTCTCCCAGCTATATTGTCTAAATTATCCTAGCGCGATCCTCATATGAGGACTGTTATGTATAAATATTTGCCTAACTGAATTCTGTTTGGGGCGGCACGGTGGTGTAGTGGTTAGCACTGTCACCTTGCACCGCCAGGGTCCGGGTTCGATCCCCGGCCAGGCTCATTTCCCGTCTCTGTGTGCATGGAGTTTGCATGTTCTCCCCGTGCTTGGTGGGTTTCCTCCGGGTACTCCGGTTTCCTCCCACAATCCAAAGACATGTAGGTTAGGCTAATTGGTGTTCCCAAATTGCCCGTAGTGTGTGAATGAGTGAGTTTATGTGTGTGTCTGTGCCCTGCGATGGATTGGCACCCTGTCCAGGGTGTACCCTGCCATGTGCCCGAAGTCTCCTGGGATAGGCTCCAGGCCCCCCGTGACCCTGAATACAGGATTAAGCGGTATAGATGATGAGTGAGTGAGTGAGTGAATTCTGTTTGAAAATTCATAAGTAATCAGGTAATAAGAAAGAGAAACAGTGAGGAGAAATTGAAATGTACATAACAGTACAGTCTGAAAGGAGAATGCGTAAAAACTATATTCAGCGAAATAAATGTTCAGTGAAGCCTGAACCTGGACAATGTTAGCTAAGGTTGAAAAGTTTTGAGGATATTATTTAAGTCGCCCGGCTGATTTGTAAGGGACTTGCTTTTTAAAACTGGATATTATGACACATTCTTGTACAGAGTCAGGGTCTAATGCCACGGTCTGCATTTCTTTCAGTGAGTTAATTACTACATATGCACTGAATTATGTTCCACCTCGAATAACCACCAAGCAGACAGTAAGTATAAGACCACTGTACTGTACATACAATGACATTGATCATGTTGTTAAGAGCTTTGGTAGAACAAAAGCTAAAGACACTCTATAACAAATCTGTCTCTGCAGTATGGCAGATTATGTCATCATCATTTATTTTATCCTAAGAGAGATCCTAAGATGGTGTTTAATAATTAATGTTTAATGTTTCTTTATATTACATTTAATTAAGTAAGATTCTTTTAAAAATGGAACAAATGTTTTACTACAACAGGCTGCAAAGTGCCTAAAGATTTCATTTAAAAACTGGTTGTTTATGTACCAAACTCAGCAGCAAATTCATTTCCCCGTCTGTTCCAACCACTGTTTCTCACTGGTTCATGCTTTAGGTTAGATGCTTGGTACTGTGTGGCTTAACAAACAAAAAGATTCCTTTGAAACTGGTCAGGTACAGGTACTGGACTAAAAAGAGAGCAAAAAATAAATAAATAAACCGAGAAAAAGAAAAAAAAAAGAGAGCGAAAAATATTGTTTATTTAAAAAAATTGACCTACAGAAAGCCTGGAGTAAAACCTTGGATTGTGAGTAACTTGATCCGTGAGTGTTTTGCAAGATGAGCAAAATATTTTAATAAATTTTAACTTGATAAACGAGTGAGGTCTTGAAATACGGGTAGTATGGGTATGATTTTTTTAAATTTTGTGTCCAAGTGTAATGATTGTTCTTTAGTAACTGTACCACACAACAACTCTGTGAAGAAAACGTTTAAAAAGGCTGTAGCAGTGCAGGAGATCAATCTGTTTAACGACAATGCAACCTCACATTTCAGAGAAATCCTCAAAAGGAGGCAAAAGCAAGTGTGATTAGAGAGGTTCCTTGTTAAAGTCAAAGAAAAAGATACCATGTGTGTGTGCGTGCGCATGTGAAAGTTGTCCCACACAGTAGCCCCCCTCCTCCTTCTTCTTCTCTCGTCTCACACCAGCCACAATCCTTTTCAAAGGTAAAGTGCAGGTTAATTTGTTTTATTTTTACTTTATATTTTGTATTAATTATTTTTATATGAATTTTTTGGGTTGTGGAACAAATCATCTGAGTTTGCATTGTTTCTTTACGGTAAAATTTGCTTTTATATACAAGTGCTTTGGATTATAAGCATGCTTCCAGATCAAATTATGCTCGCAATTCAAGGTTTAACTGTTCAAGAAAATCTGACTATTTGGAAGCAAAATATGAAAAATAAGCCTTAACCCTATTTCCACAGTACCACAGTTTCTAAAAAATTAAAGGTTCATATCATATTAGTGCACCTTTACTAAATATGCTCTTATATTATAAAGTTAAAAACTTGCAAAGTTAGAGACTATCTATGGCTAATAAACAGATTAAAATGCATTGTTAGTTACCAAAGAAAAATGTATAATGTTAGGTGTGATGACGGAGCTTCCTGTAAGGACATACAGTGGCAGCTCTTTATAACACTCATCAGTTTTTTACACCAGGTTCCTCAGGACATTGAAGTGTTCTCTGTTAAATACAGGTATGCAGCATTTTTTTGTCTCATTAACTTCACTGGACAGAAAGGAAAGAGGCTGGTGAGGGAGCAAATGTTTATACAGCTGTTTATAGCTGCGATGGTATGAGTTATACTAGGAATTAACTAGTTTTGCAGAAATTCTCCAACATTAAATATAACCACCTCCATGTGAGTAGCAGCTCATACTAGCAGCGTGTCCTAAGCAGGAATATAATCATATTTTTATAGTACCATAAAAAACTGCTTTTTAAGTTTATCCAGTGTTCTAGCATGAAAAAAAGTCATATGCAGAAGTGTGCACTGACATTCTCATGAATGCAGCCCTGACACTGTAAAAAAAAAAAAAGAAAAAAAAAGCACATGAATCAATGAAAAAGTCTTACTTATCTTAAATGTGTACACTAATATTTTGGAACATAAACACTATGAACCGTGACAGTAGCATGAACCCAAAGGAATGAGAAAAGAGTTCAAAAACAATTTACGCCAAACTCCCTCATAATGTCATGGGGGCTAGAGTAACTGAATTTGAGTAATAAACAAGTTAAATTGTTTAAAATACTGTACGAGGAACGTTCAAGTCAAACTGGGACTGTGTTGGTGAATGAAATCAGAACTCATTGACATTTACTGAAGACTTCAAGCACAGTACGCTGATGAGACTCTTAGTAGCACTAACGTATTTGAATGGCGCAAACGTTTTACATAAGGCTGTGTGTCTCTGAATGATAACCCCAGGTAAGGTGTCCACGGAGCCCACTGCAGGAAAGCATATCCTTTGAAAAATGACACATCACTTTGCAAAAGAGACGCATCTGTCTGTGGAAACTGTACAGACAATCATTGATGAATACCCACTTGCATAAAGTTATTGCCACATCCCGTGTATAGTACTGACCTTGCTAAAGGCCATTTCCACATGCTTGAGCCATGTGCTTGTTCCTGGGAGGCGGATGTGAAGCAGGCAGTCTGAGAAAACCTTTTATCTTGATGATAAATGCATTAGTATAGCAGGGGATTGTACAGAGAAATAAAGTTAGTTTTACTCTCATAACTCCTTAACATTCTCATAAGTCCTGCTTTGACTTGAACGCTCCTTGTATAGTGCAAATTGGAATGCAAGTTATGTTAATGTTTATGTTTTTTCCCCCAAAGTTTGCTGTTTTTATACATGATCAAGCAGAAAAAAACAAAGCTACAGTAAGTTTACTTTGAGTTTACACGCTGCACGTACTATAGCGTAATTTATCAACTCAAGAATTCATGGACGGCATGAACACGATGACTCAGCGACTGGCCGTATACCACTGCATACAGTATGTGTTCCATGTAAACAGGATTTGTTTACAAATCTGGAAATGTAGACAGACATTATAGTGAAAGTGCCTAAAATATTTCTTCATGCTATTTATTATAGACATGCAATATGATTTAATATTGTTTCATGTCCTGATTTATGACGCTTTCATATCCCAAGATGCAAGCCAAGGAACTGGTAGACAGGAAGCTGGATTTCAGAAGGCACCAGTCTCAGTTCACTGATGTGGCAGATCATCGGCGATGGGGCCGGAACACCTGGCAGGATTTCAGTGATGAGCGGAGTGGCAAGCTCCCTGTATAGACAAATAAATCTCTCATGTCCATAGGCCTCTCCAGTCCTTACATCTTCTCTTACTTGTTTTGGCAAGATTTAGTCAAGTATGTCATGCTTATGTTTTTCTTTTAATCATTTATAACTTTCTAATGCCCAAAAAATCTTAAAATGTGACATAGAGAAGTCATTTTCACCACCCACCATGTCCCATCACACATGCAAAAAATGATATAAACACTGTATAGGCCAGGGCGGTGCTGGGATCTATTTTCCTTCCCAGTAGGAGCTGCATACTGGTAAAATAAATCAATTCCTTCGCTGCTATACCTGTTCCTTCCATTATCTATTCAAGTTGAACATCTTCCCAAAAGGGTTCTTTGTTCCATGCATATAAATACAGTACATGGCCTTACTCAAAATTTTCAATGAGGTTTGAAAAAAAAAAAACTGTGCAGCCCTAACATACCGTAACTATGCTGAACAGCAGATGTAGGGTTTAATTTAGAAATGCACATCATTTTCCTGCATCATCTCCTTTAGTCGGAACAGTTGTTACCATGGCCGATGTGTTGTGAATCTCTAACAAACATTGCCATCGTGTTGCTTCGCCTGGTTATTGGTTTTCTTTTTTAAGAGAAGGGCTCTTAGCACTACAGTGGAAGCAACCACAGAAGCCTGAGTATCTATTACTCACCCACATAAAGAATGTGCTTTTGGAAAGAAATAACGGTTTAATGTAAATGTTTCAAGTTAGTCCTTGTCAATAAATAAAACAAACTGGTATTTTAATAAATCAGTTGAATAAGAAACAATCTGGTATTTTGATTTGTTTTTACCAGAACTTAAGATTTTTTGCTTTTATAGTTTCTATTTCTAGGTTTAATTTAAGGCTGGAGTGTAAATAGATATTTAGGACATTTTGTAGGTGGAGTCATCTTGGAGGGTCAAGTCCCAGGGTGTCCTAATACTAGCAACACTGTTTAAGGGCACATTTCAGTCCTTTTTTAATAGCTTGAACAGTTATAGTACTACAGTGTAGTTCACTTTGTCACATATTTATATGTTTAGGTTCTGTTATGTTTTATCCCTACTAAGGATAAAATAAGAAGCTAGCAAGCAGGTGGCAGTTTGGTGATTAGTATTGTCGCCTTGCACCTCAACGGTCCAGGTTCTATTCCCACCTCGAGTCTGTGCGCATGGAGTTTGCTTGGTGCGACCAAAGACATGCAGATTAGGCTGA
The DNA here is from genome assembly GCA_011419295.1 of Clarias macrocephalus. Classification (NCBI taxonomy): domain Eukaryota; kingdom Metazoa; phylum Chordata; class Actinopteri; order Siluriformes; family Clariidae; genus Clarias; species Clarias macrocephalus. The sequence goes on along the minus strand of JAAGKR010007761.1, from coordinate 7,591 downwards.
TTGGCGTTTCCAAATTGCCTATTGAGTGTGTTCGTATATGTGTGTGCCCTGTGGTGGATTGGCACCCCTGTCCATGGTGTACCCCACCTCATGCCCTAAGTCTTCTTGGATAGGCTCCAGGCCCAACGTGACCCTGTAAACAGGATAAAGTGGTATAGGTGATGACTGAGTGAGTTTATATACATCAATTATAGACTGCTTTAATGTCAGTGTCTCTTCACAAAGAGTGTATTCCATTGACAAAGAGTTGCATTCATCATTGCTTTGACATTAAGATAGCAATTGGCGCCTCAAATGAATAAGTGAATATGTGAATTAATTTGAAAACCTTATGCTGACACACGTCTCTGAATTCGTGACAATCCAAACACCAAGCTGTGGCATTGAAGCTAAATATTGCAGCCAACTGCGAGTGGTCAGAACAGAGGCAATAGCTTGGTAGGCGAGCAGACTGGAAACTTTTAGAAAGGGCAGCCTGGAATGCATGGGTGCTATTGTTAGTGTTGGATCCTTGGATCACAGCTCAGAAAGTCACATGACGTCCCCTTAAGAAAGCCCCAGTAAAGCAATAAATGCACAACCCATGAGTACTATGATTGCCACACAACAACATACAGAGAATTTGTTTTGTCCTTCAAGTAAAAGTTGTTTCTCAGCTATTAAATTGTCAGGTGGAAGCGAATTCATGTTTGATGAAAGAAGGGATATCTTTAATGAATGGAAAAGTGAAGTAGAACAAGCCTTGACAGTTGTGCCTGACATAAATAAGTCATGTAATGACATCCTTTGGGATTCTTTCAGATGATGTCATGGTTTTGGATTTCAGGACAAGTGGTGTTGTGTTAAATATGTTTTCAATATTGTGTGTAGCAGCTTTGTTAGACAAACTGGAGACATAATACATAATACTCGGGCCAATTTTTATTATACTGTACAGGATAGTACCATTGAACTTTATACATTCTAAACTTAGATCATGCTGCATATGTGGAAGACGGGTATAAAAACGGATGGATATCGATATCATAGAAAGCCTAAAGATTAAATGTGTGCCAAAAATATGATTTAATTGGGCAATATGGTCTGATACGGTGCCTGTTTTGGGATAGCAATGTGTTGCGGAGAATGCCAGCCTGAAAACAGTCAGCCATTGTATATCAGAAATGTCTAATAAGTATGTCTATTATGCCCTGGAGGCATTAATGAATCTCTAGTGTGTGTGTGTGTATGTGTGTGTGCGTGTGTGTGTGATTAACATAAATAATGCGGTAGCTGTAAAGCATTCTGGGAAACCTCGTACTGCAAAAAATGACGTATTGGCAAGGGAGAATACTGTACCTTGAATATAGTTAATTTATCTACAATTTCTTGAAAAAAGATTTTTTAAAAAAAACTAAAAATAAGATTACTAAGATTAATAAGATTATTTCTATATTTCGTTTAGTTTTTTCATATAGTTTTTAAAAAATATATATGTTTTGGCCTCTTGGCAGACATTTTTCCTAGTTTTAAGCATTTATTTCTTTAAAAATATTTAAATTTTATTTAAATTATATTTAAATTTTAAAGTATAATTTGTCTAGAAATAAGCTTAATAATGCTATATATGATTGGTTTTAATCATATTTTAAATGATGGTTAGCACTGTCGTATTGCACCTCCAGGGTCCAGGTTCAATTCCCGTCTCTGTGTGCATGGAGTTTGCATGTTCTGCCTGTGCTTGGTGGGTTTCCTCCCACAGTCCAAAGATATGCAGGACTGTACAGGATGACATTCCATCAAAGGGCACCATGCACACACATTTATACACATCTAGAGCCAGTTTAGTATGGCCAGGTCATCTATTTGGAAAGCCGCTGACACTAACCCGAGCTCAAAATTAAACCCAGGAGCTGTAAAGGAATATAACCACACAACCAATGAATATATTCCAAAATTGTGCACATTGATCTTCAGACATCATTCAAATGCACAATTCTGAAAATCAAATTGTGGAGTTTAATGTAATTCTGACCGTAGAAGGTGGAAAAGCTAAATATAAAAAAGTAGTAAGCTATAGCCATAGCAAAAGTAGATTAACTTAGTAAGAAAACCTGTAAAATAGACTTGGACTTTCAGAATACAGTTGAACCTAGATTGCAAGCCTAATTCATTCCAGAAGCGGGCTCGTATATCAAAACACTCATAAATCAAAGTGAATTTCCCCCATAAGAAAACCTGGAAACTCAAATTTTTCATTCCACAGCCCAAAAAAATAAATACATAAAAATTATTAATGCAAAATATAAAGTAAAAACAAAACAAATTAACCTGCAATTTACCTTTGAAAAAAGTTAAAATAAATTCCATCAGATAAGTATTTACTTAGTGTTTGTGCATGCATGGTCTGTCTTATTGAGTGTGTGAAACTGTCTTATTTGAGTTTCACACACACACACACACACGCACACACTAACAGAAACAATGTTTTATCGGAAAATTACTAAGGAACATCACTAATGACACTCGATTGAGTGCACACTAACGGAATTACTGCTGTAAAGTAAAATTAAAACAAATTAACCTGCACTTTACCCTTGAAAAGAATTGCAACAGAGCAGTGTTTCCGTTAAGAGTGTGTGTGTATGTGAAGGCGAGAGAAGGGGGGAAGGGCATGCTGCCCAATGACGCGTGCGCAGGCAAAGTGCAATGCAGACTGACACAGAGAGAGAGAGCACGAAAGAGAAAAAACATTGGTTCAGTTGTAATCACGTGACGCTCGGCGTCAAAACAAGAAGCGCATGCGTGCTACATGATACTCTGTATTCGTAAACCAAGACTTGCTCGTTTTTCAGGTCAAAATTTATTATAAATGTTTGCTCGTCTTGCCGAACACTCGCAAACCGCGTTACTCGCAATCCGAGGTTCCACTGTACTTGCTTGTATTTGGGCGGCACTGTGGTGTAGTGTTTAGCACTGTAACCACCCATCTCCAGGGTCAAGGGTTCGATTCCTGTCTCGGGTCTGTGTAGTTTGCATGTTCTCCCTGTGCTTGGTGGGTTTCCTCTGTGAACTCCAGTTTCCTTCCACATTCCATAGTCATGCAGAGTCGGCTAATTGCCGTCTCCAAATTCTCAGAAGTAAGTGTGTGTTTGCTTGTCTGCTCTGTGATCGTACACCCGTCCAGGACGTACCCTGCCTCATGCACTGAGCTCCGTAGGATAGCTTCCAGGCCTCCCGTGACCCTGAGAGAGTGAGTGAGTGTGAGTCATTTTATAGACACTATGCTCTCTACATGCCACCAAGGATCCTAGAGACAGAGTTTCTTGAGGAATGAACTAAAGGAGTAAAGAAAAACATTCAAAAGATATTTACACACAGGTGATCTGAATAATCTAAATGGTTCACCATTAAGTATCTATGTAACCTGACTTTGACTAAATATTGCCATAACTTTCATTTTTCTTTTAAAACTTAAGTCCTCAACTGAATACTCCTTCGCATAAATGATTTCTTTTAGAAAGAAGCGTGTATTTTATATCTTTTAGCTACCATAATATTTACACAAGGTATAATATGAGATTTACTGTTCCAGTCCTATTAAGTTTGCATAACAAATCAGTGAGTGAATCTGTATAGGCACAATGCCCAGAGATACAATAGATTAGACCGAAATACTAGAAAGATAACTTTTCCACTGATCTGGTGAGTTTTTTTTCCCCTGTGAGCTTATTTAGCTCATATTTTAAAGAACTATTTTAAATAGTTTTTCTTTTTAAAAAAAAAATACACTTTGTGTCATGGTAACTAGATAGCAGCGATGAGATAAGATAATAAGAGCCAGCTGTAAAAAATCAGAAAGCCTGCTGTCTTAGACTTATGTCCTGCTTTCATGTGCTTTGGATGCATAGCAGATGGTTTCTGTGTCGCTATGAAATGCAGCATATGTTTTTATACTTTTGTAGCCCATATCCTGAACTGACTCTGGCTAGGTAAAGGTAATATACAGTATACATATACGTGCAATATATTATGAAAAATAAAACACTCTAACCATTTCATTAAATGTCCTGCTCAATGATTCACTGAACCCTTTAGATACGTTAGATACATTCTGTGTTGCCAGTGAATAAACAACAAACAGTAAAGGTTAAATTTGCTATGTTGCCGTCACCCTTGGCTTGCTCATCAGGGACAATCTCATTATCTAGACACATTTTTCTTACACATATACACGTCCATAAATTTTCTTTTCATTTTCTTTTCATTTCTGTGAAGCTGTTTTGAGACAATGACCATTGTTAAAAGTGCTATAGAAATTAAATTGAATTGAATTGAATATATACAGTGCCGTGAAAAAGTATTTGCCCCCTTCCTGTGTTTTTTACACTTAAATGATTCAGAACAAATTTTAATATTAAACCAGCCTAATTAAATACAAAATGCAGCTTTTAAATTATGATTTCATTTATTAACGGGAAAAAAAGCTACCCAAACCTACCTGGCCTTATGTGAAAACGTATTTCCCCCCGTAAACCTTATAACCGGTTGTGCCAACCTTGGTGGCAGCAACTGCAGTCAAGAGTTTGTGATAACTGGCAATAAGTCTTTCTCCTTGCTGTAGAGGAATTTTGTTCCACTCTTCTTTGCAGAATTGTTTTAATTAGGCACATTGTACCTTAGTGCCATCTATTTTTAAACAGTAAATTCATAATACTTTTACTATCATGCATTACAATACTATTTTGTTTTACAAGGGGTGTTCAAGTCAAAGCGGGATTTTTGGTTGTACAGAATTACAGAACAAAGTTATAGAAGCAAACACTGCCTTATTTTTCTACATATTGTAATTCCCTGCTATCTCAGTGTTTTACTAGTGCTTGGATACCGTCAAGGTTGAACGTTCACCAGAGCCATGATCAGACTATCTGCCTCATATCCGAAACGCTGGCCTCCCTGGAACTCCTTTAATGGCCCAATGTGGAAATGGCTCACATCAAGATCGGGAATGTACGGAGAATGTGGCAGTAACACCTAACTGAGTTTCTGTAATGTACAAATTATATTTCTGAACATTTGAGAATGATTTGTGTGTACAATTCTCCCGGACAGATGCGTCTCTCATGCAAATTGGAGACAAGATAGCCGTCTTCTTAATGACTTTCTTTTCATGGAAAGCGTCCTGATCGTTATGTAGCACAGCTGCATAAACCATCTTTGCAAATGATCTGTTACGCTAAAATAAATGATGCATTAGAATGAGTGCCTTATGCATTCGAGCGTTTATACCTGTCAGAGGCATGAAAAAAAATGAACCAGCCTCTTCTGACTAATCTGATTCGAGATTTCAAGATCTGACATGATACTCTGACCTGCAGCTTTGTCTGAATAGCACAGGCTTCACCTTCCACTAATCCCTCCATATTCATTTTGGGGGCTCCAAACTAAATACTGGCTAACTTTAGCGCTGAACTCTGTACGGAGCGGTGCTGACACGAGAGAGAGAGAGAGAGAGAGAGAGAGAGCGAGAGAGCGAGAGAGAGCTTCGTGACCAAGGGAAAATTTACAAAGCACTATCCAAACATAGCCTCTGCATGGCAAAGATCGCAGAGAGAGGAGACAGAACGTGTGTGTGTATGTGTGTAACACAGAGAGAGAGAGAGTGTTTGTAAGAAAGGCAGAATATTCAGGATGCAGAAACTATGGAGAGACACAAAAAAGTTCAAAAAATGACCAGGAAAGTCTAACTGCAAAGCACTATTTATAACATTCTATATTTCTATAGAATATATTATATATTCATCTGCATACCATTAGCCACACACACTTTTCATATAATCAGAATATTCCCTTTTTATGGCAAAATGCATGCTATTTATTAATAAAATTAGTGCTATTTATTTGTAAAATAAGAGTAGAACTTAGTGCCTCTTCTAACAGTGACATTTCTCGTTTTCAACATGAGAGCTAAATGCCAAACAGCACTGAAAGGTAAAGTGCATCTAACATGCTATGGATTAATAACCTTGTAGTTACGAAATGTAGTGTAGTGGTTAGCACTGTTGCCTTGCACCGCCAGGGTCCTGGTTCGATTCCCGGCCAGGTCGATTCCCGTCTCTGTGTGCATGGAGTTTGATGTTCTCCCTGTGCTTGGTGGGTTTCCTCCGGTTTCCTCCCACAGTCCAAAGACATGTATGTTAGGTTAATTGGCATTTCCAAATTGGCCGTAGTGAGGGTGTGTATGTGTGTCTGTGCCCTGCGATGGATTGGCACCCTGTCCAGGGTGTACCCTGCCTTGTGCCCTAAGTCTCCTGGGATAGGCTCCAGTCCCCCCGCGACCCTGAATACAGGATTAAATGGTATAGATGATGAGTGAGTGAGTGAGATGATATAGGTATGATTTTTTTTATTTGTCTATAGTAACCTCTTTGCTCTGGTCATGGTCACAGTGGACTTGTTGTCTATTCCAGAAAAACTGAGGTTGCGGAGGGAATACAGTCTTGATGGATTAGCATAATTGTGCAATTTGCCTTAGCCAATCCATTAGAAATTTAGGAACCTGAAGGAAACTTTATCCGAGTAAGTTTTATAGGCATATGATGAGGTGTTTTGACATTCAAGTTTGACGTTCATTTATTCAAAATTTTAAGTTACTACAATGCAATAATGTGATTGTGTCTGACATGCAACAATAATTTAGCTATGGTAAAAAGTTTGATAGTTTCATATATATATATATATATATATATATACACACACACACTACCTCTCAAAAATTTGGGATTACTTTCTAACTCCGTGGTTGTTTCTGATTTTGATTTCTTTCTACATTGTAAAGCAATGCCGAAGGCATCCAAAATATGCAATAATCTCCTTTGAACAGTTGCTATTGAGATGTGTCTGCTACTTCTGCTCTGTAAAGCCTTCATATTGACTCTAATTTGATGTGCTGTTAATTGGTGATTTCTGAGGCTGGTAACTCTAAATGAACTTCTCCTCTGCAGCAGAGGTAAGTTTTGGTCTTGCTTTCCTGGGAAGGTCTTCATGAGTTTCATCATGGTGCTTGATGGGTTTTGCAAATGCACTTGACAATACCGTTCTTGCAAGAACTGCTCCAGAAACACTGACCTTTGTGTCTGAAAATAACAACCGACTTTGGAATAGCCTTCCTGACAGTGTTCGGGGCTCAGACACAGTTTCCCAATTTAAAAGTAGACTCAAGACGCATCTCTTCAATCTGGCATACACATAATTTATTTCTTTACCTCATACTCCAGTACATCTATCCTGAATGGCAACCACGCTAATTCTTTTCACCTGCTCTTTATTTTTCCACCCATACCGAGGCATCTGGAGATTGTGCCAGCTTCAGTAGACAGAGGCCAACCCTGCAAGGATCCTGAGGCATCCAGAGAAGGACCTGCTCCAGCTGGATTCCTCTTCATGTTGGTTTGGAGCTACACATGCTGCTCCTGAGCTCCCAGTGATCCAGACCCCCATCTGCGCTCTGCACCAGCTGACTCATCCCTGAACTGAACTGGACTTTGTGTTAATTTAAATAACTTCTGTTATATCGAACTTTCATCTGCATAACACACATGATGTTATACAA
>JAAGKR010007760.1:6758-34803 GCA_011419295.1 Clarias macrocephalus | reverse complement strand
ATTTACTCCTACTGAGTCCAGTATGGACAAGAATGCTGTTCTCAGAGGGTCTTCTGGATTCTCAAAATTAATATTAAAGTCTCCAGCAATTAACGCTTTGTCTACAGAAACAACAAGGTTTGAGAGGAAATCTGCAAACTCACAGAGAAACTCCGAGTACGGCCCTGGGGGTCTGTAAATGATGATTAGCGGGATCGACTGAGTTGACTTTATGTTACTATAGAGAGCTTCAAATGCATTAAATTTAAAACTGTGTTTTTGTACGATAGACAGATTATCGTTATAAATAACTGCGACTCCTCCTCCACTAGAACTGGACCTGGTCGGGACTGGGTGGCCGACGGTCCCGACTCCTGAGCACGGCGAGAAAGAAACCTCACAAACGCTTCTTCATAGCGTTTCGCTTCCCGAAACCTATTGGTGACGTTATTCACAGCGTCGCAGAATAGGCCGGTAGGCGAGGTAGGGGAATCAAGGAGGAACGAATGCTCCTTGTCCTTGATGCCAGTGAGGGTCAGCCACAGATGTCTCTCCGTGGCAACCATAGCAGCCATGGAACGGCCAATGGCACGGGCCGTCTGCTTTGTGGCACGGCAAGACGAATCCGTGGCTCGACAAAGGTCTGAAAAGGCTTCTTGGTCGATGGACCCGCTCAGGTCCTTCAGTAGGTCAGCCTGGTATGCTTGCAACACCGCCATGGTATGCAGAGCGTCACCGGCCTGACCTTCTGACTGGAAAGCCTTCCCCATTAGCGAAGACATTCTTCTACATGGCCTAGTGGGGAGTATGGACTTCTTCAATGAAGATGAGTACCCAGGAGAGAGAAGCGTCTCCTCAATCTGGGGCATCATCATGTAGCCCCGCGTCTTTTCAAATATACAGGACGAATAATGTTTGTTCAATGAACGAGTTACCTCGTCATGGAGATCACCAAGAAAGGGGAGAGACCTTCATTGAGGTCCCTCACCTCGACCACCCGACAGAAATCTGTCGTCTAATTTTGAGTGTTTGGGGCTCTCCTGTTCCTGAGGCCAGTCAAGATGTAAACGTTCGACTGCCCTAGTTACCACCTCTAGTAATTCCTCATACTCTTACTCGCCACGAGAGGAGCGTCCTGAGGTGGTAGAGAACGGAGGAGGTCTTCGGCGCCCAATCACAAGAGGCATCGAGATGCGGTTCAGAAGCGGACACGGAAATTTCCTGATCTGGCGAGAGCATGGGAGAAAAGGGGTCCGTCTCACACGCTTCGACCAGATCAACTAGATCAGCTTTTGATGTCCAGGTGGTGCTCCGAAAACAACGTGGGCTTCATAGACAACTGGAAGACCTTTGAGGGCAAAGCTGGCCTGTAAGGGCGGGACGGTGTCCATCCCACTCGGGAAGGTGCTGCTTTATGCATTTGAAGTTCTCTATAGTAACATAAAAAGTGTAGCTACAAATATTAAGTCTGCTCAGTCGATCCCGCTAATTATCAATTACAGACACCCAGGGCCGTACTGGGAATTTCTCTGTGAATTTGCAGATTTCCTATCAAACCTCATCATTTCTGTAGAGAAAGAGTTAATTGCTAGAGATTTTAATATTCATTTTGAGAATCCAGAAGACCCTCTGAAAACAGCATTTATGTCCATACTAGACTCAGTAGGAGTAAATCAATGTGTACTAGGACCCACTCATAAAGCAGGTCACACTCTAGATTTAATATTATTCTTCGGATTAAGTATAAGAAATTTATTCACAATTCCACTGTCTGAAGTTATCTCAGATCACTATCTTGTCTCCATTATATTTGTCATAGTAATAATGTACGCACAGCGCCACACTACCATATTAAACGTACATTCACATCAAATACCAAACAGAGCTTTATCAGTAATCTCCCAGAGTTATTAACTTTGATTGGATCGCCATCTGACTCCACAGAACTGGATCAGGCGACTGAACATTTAGAGTCAACACTTCGTTATACCTTAGATAATGTAGCTCCAGTTAAAAGAAAAATGATTAGAGATAAGAAACTTGCTCCCTGGGATAACGATCACACGTGCAGTTTAAAACAGACCGCTCGGAAATTAGAACATAAATGGCGTCAAACCAAATTATTAGTATTTCAAATAGCATGGAAGGAGAGCATCCTGAACTATAGAAAAGCTCTTAGTGTAGCTAGATCAACGTATCTCTCCATTCTTATAGAAAATAACAAAAATAATCCTAGATTTTTATTTAATACCATAGCCAAATTAGCCAGAAATAAGACCACTGCAGAAATCTCCACAACAACAACATACAGTAGTGAGGACTTCATGAACTTCTTTAATAATAAAATTGTAAACATTAGGCATAAAATTGAGGCTTTGAAACCGGACAATGTAATTGATGCAGATGTTAAACTAACCATGTCAGATCAGAACCTAGAATACTTTACTGCCCTTGAAGAGAATGAATTAATTTCACTCATCTCTTCTGCAAATTCATCAACCTGTATATTAGATCCCATACCGACACATTTTCTCAAACAGATAGTGCCAGAAATAACAGAACCCCTGTTGAAAATAATTAATTCTTCAATCAACATTGGGTATGTTCCAAAATCTTTTAAATTAGCAGTTATTAAACGGATAATAAAGAAGTCTGACCTCAACCCCGGTCAGATATCTAATTACAGGCCGATATCAAACCTTCACTCTAAGATTCTAAGATTCTGGAAAAGATAGTTGTGGAGCAGCTATGCTCATATCTACACAGAAATAACACACATGAACTGTATCAGTCAGGATTTAGGCCTCATCACAGCACAGAGACAGCACTCATTTACAAGTAGTAAATGACCTCCTATTGGACTCTGATCAGGGTTGCATAACTATGCTTGTGTTACTTGACCTCAGTGCAGCTTTTGACACAATTGATCATAGCATTCTCCTTCACAGATTAGAAAATGTAGTAGGAATTAAGGGAACAGCCCTCTCCTGGCTCAGATCCTATTTGACTGATCGTTATCAGTATGTAGATTTAAATGGTGATTATTCTGCATGTTCACTAGTGGAGTTTGGTGTCCCACAGGGTTCGGTTTTAGGCCCACTGCTTTTTCCCTTTACATGCTTCCTTTGGGCAACATAATCCGTAAGCATGATATTAATTTTCACTGTTATGCTGACGACACACAGTTATATGTTTCAGCAAAACCAGATGAGAGAAACCAGCTTGCTAAAGTTGAGCAAGCTAAAGCTGTGTAAAGGATATAAGAGACTGGAGCATTCTTTCACCTCAGAAATATTGTTAAGTTAAGGAATATATTGTCACTAAACGATGCAGAAAAACTTGTTCATGCTTTTATCACCTCAAGGTTGGACTATTGCAACGTTTTACTGTCTGGTTGTTCAACTAGGTGCATAAACAAGCTTCAATTAGTTCAGAATGCAGCAGCGAGAGTCCTCACTAGAACCAGAAGATATGAGCACATTACCCCTATCTTATCTTCACTTCATTGGCCCCCTGTGAAATTTCGCATTGATTTTAAAATACTACTTTTGACATATAAAGCATTAAATGGTCTCGCTTCGCAGTATCTGAGTGAACTGCTAGTGTCTTACGATCCGCCAATCCTACTTCAATCAAAGGATGCAAGCTGCTTGTCAGTACCGCATATTATAAAAACTAAAGCACGGGGCAGAACTTTTTCTTACAAAGCCCCAAAGTTATGGAATACCCTTCGAAATAGTGTTTGGGACTCAGTATTTAAGTCTAGGCTAAAAACCTATTTATTTAACCAAGCATTTTGTAAGTAGATTTGCCTTAGGTAAATGAGCAGACCTGAGGGACTCATGGACGTAGAGTATTATGGTGAACTGGTATGTTTAGATGCTGTTTTCGACGGTGAGGTGATTGGTTGCTTTACATCACAGGGAGCCATCATGGCTGTGTTTCCTTCTGGCTCTCCCTTTTAGTTATGCTGTTATAGTTAGTCCTGCCGGAGTACTTGCTTGCACTCTACACTAAATATACATTCACTTTATACATTATGTGACTGTGACCATACCTAACTGTTATCTCTCCTCTTTTGCTCTCCCCTCTCCTGTTCTCTCTCCCCCTCTCTCTCTTTCCCTCTCTCTATCGAGCTATACATGTCGTTCCTGAGCAGCCATTGATCCAGACTCCCTCTGCCCTCTGGACCTGCCTGACTCATCCTGGTGCACTGCTTCTGGTAACTAGGAAGACGGTTCTGGCCTCGCATGATGTTGACGGCCGTTTCTCTGCGGACTTGGCTACAGTCGCTCGATAGTTCAGGACTGGAATTTCCTATAAATCTACCTGAGCCTCCAATAACTACCTGGACTCCATATTAACACCAATTAACAACTATTATACTGAACTGCCAGCCACCCAACACACAGTATGAGTGCAGATCAATTCCTGCTTTCTGTTTCACCCAGATGAGGATGGGTTCCTCTCAAAGATTCTTCCTACTGCCATTGTGAAAGATAGAATGTTATACATTTATTTGTCTTGATCATGTTAATTTTTTTGTTTAGATCCCAGAGATTTACCCCAGAGTGTTCTGTTTTCATTGTGTGTAATTCGTGATTATTTACAAATGGGTACAGTGACTGGTCATTGTTTTAAATGTATCACTGAGATAACAAAAAAGGTATAATACAAATAGGTAATGCACATTATCCCCTGGGCAGATTGATCATACATTGATCCATTGGTAATGTCTTTTACTTTGGAGCTCCAGTAGGGGGAGCCCGCGCTACTTTCTCTCATTAAATCTAAACAAGTGACAGTGAGAGCAGCTGGTCTGTTTTCCACCTTTCTCCCCTCACTATCTGTCCTTATTTAAGGTAATTATGCTCCACAAAACATTGCAAGACTGTGAACATATTAGTAACAATATGTTTACTAGTGTATATTAGTAACAAATCTTTATTGTTGTAGGAAAATATTAAGAATTTATGTGTTTTCTATAATTGTATTATTTTTATAAGTGTTTGTTTAACTGAGTTGGCTGCATGGAAGCACATGGTCTGGCGGTAGAGCCCAACATGGAAACTGATATTCGGTTGCCACTAGTGCCTAACTTGATTTAATGTAATATTCATGTTTTATGTTTAAAAAAATTTAAATGTTGTGATGACAACTGGAACTGTTTAAGCATGTGTTTCATTTGGTTTTGTGACTGTTTTGGATGTTGAGATTAAATCTAAACAAGTGACGGTGAGAGCAGCGTGCTGGTCTGTTTTCCACATTTCTCCCCTCACTATCTGTCCTTATTTAAGGTACAACATTTTGGAGGCACCGCTGGGATGCTTAGCTGGAGGTCCATCCATGAGCTGTAACTGGAATCCTCTTGTTGATCATCCCTTCAAATTACCCAGGCATCAGCGAAAGGAGTTGGTCAAGGTAGTCAAAGTGGTTTTCACACGAATTCTGGCAGCCTGTTTCTCGAGGTGAACACAGTTACCACTAGGGATCAGCGACACCCAGTTGAGTAAGGTAAAACCCTAATTTGTCTGCTTTTGTCCAACATTTGATGGAATGGAGTCTGAAATAGAAAGGCTGAGGTTGGAGATTACAGGAACATTGTACACATTAACTGTAGAACAATTGATTCAAGCATGCAATACACTACAGATTTCAGGACCAATAAAGGAATATGTGACTGGTAAAACACGTAGTCAGTTAATCTTGCATGTCATTAGACATCTTGACCGTGAAGATGGGTGACCTAGAGGACGAAGGCATGTCAGACCTTCACAAAGTGCATGTGAAGTTATGAGTCAAACTGATGAACAGGAAACTCTTCAAAAAGAGCTAGAGGCACTACGGGTGTCGTTACAGAAAAAGGAGAATGCACGACGTGATCGGATGAGCAAAAGCTTAAATTCCTCTAAAAGCTCGGGCGGCCCCACAAAAAATATGTCCACAGCAGCACCTGATAACCCAGTGTGGCGAAAAGATTTCAAGATAGCAGGCCAGATAGGCGAACCGGGACAAAAGGATAGGCTAAACTTTTCCAGCCTGGCGAGACAAATTGAAAGTGGACTAAGCAAGGGTTATCCAGAGTCAGAGATTGTTGATGCAGTGATCCGTGCCATCACACCAGGCCTGCAGTTATGTAGTTATCTAGAAGGAAAAGGAACACTGACACTGCCTGCTCTCCGTAGAATTCTCAGATCCCACTACCAAGAGAGAGGTGCAACAGAACTGTACAAACAACTTACTTCTGAGGTTCAAAGCAGCAAAGAGACACCTCAAAACTTCCTGCTTAGGGCCATGGACCTGAGACAGAAAGTCCTGTTCACCTTTAAAATATAAGTTTAAAATATGACCCAGCATTAGTTCAGAGTCTCTTCATGCATACTGTCTTAACTGGTCTGCAGAAGGACAATATTAGGAGTGATTTGCAGCCTTTCCTCTTGCAGACAAATACATCCAATGAATCACTGTTGGAGAAACTGAACACTGCCTGCACCAATGAAAAGGAAAGGCAGGACAAAAAGAAACATGCCGGTTAGTTATCACTGGTAACTAACAAACACAGTCCAGTCCAGTAAAGTATTAGCAGAAAAGAACAGCACCACCCAGGAAAAGTCTCTCACTCTGCCCCCAGATTTGTTACCTGAGATCAAGGAGATGCGCTCTGACTCAAGTGCTGCAACGATTGAAGGAACATGGAATAAAACTGAAACCCAAAAAGTGTGACCTGTTCAAAACAGAGATAAGGTATCTCGGAAGGATTGTCTCTGCTGAGGGGAACCGGATGGATCCTGCTGATACTGCTGTAGTGAGTGCCCTGAAAAACAAGAAGCCAGGTACGGTTGGCGAGTTAAGAACGATCATGGGACTGTTGAGTTATTATCGACAGTATATTAAAGATTTTTCCCATATTGCTAGCCCCCTGTATTACCTGATTAAAACACCTATGGATACATGAACACTTCAAGATAAAAAAAAAAAAAGCAAACGGCAAATGAAACCTAAAAACAGAGGAGTCCCATCCAGTATGCCAATTGACTGGACTAGCACACACCAGTCAGTACTGGAGCAGTTGATAGACTGTTTAATTCAGCCTCCTATTCTAGGCTTCCCAGAGTTTTCACAACCCTTTATTCTCCATACTGATGCTTCCAACCAGGGACTTGGGGCAGTACTATATCAAAGGCAGAATGGAAAACTCTGTGTCATTGCCTGTGGTTCCCGTACTTTGACTCAAGCAGAGAAGAATTACCATCTACATTCAGGCAAGTTAGAATTCTTATCCCTTAAATGGGCGATCACAGCGAAATTTTGTGATTACCTTTATTATGCACCATTCTTCAGTCTACAGTGACAATAATTCACTCACCTACATACTGTCCACAGCCAAATTAAATGCCACTGGGTGTAGATGGGTAGCAGAACTGGCAGATATACACTTCACAATCAAATACCGACCTGGTAAGCAAAATATTGATGCCGACAGTTTGTCCAGGATGCCCTTAGACATTGAGGAATTAATGAACGAGTGTTCAGGGGAAATGTCGTATAATGTCATTGGAGTGGCTACACAAGCAGTGGAAAATCAGAATTAATCCAATGTGTTATGGTCCATGGGTATTTCAGCTGAATGTGCCATAGTAACTACAGATACACCCATCATCCCACAAACAAGAGAACAAATCAAATGTGACCAAAGAAATGATCCTATTGTTGGACAAGTAATCCAGTTCAAATTGATAGGGAAAAAAACCATCAGGTCCCGAACTAAAGCAACTCAGCTCACAGGTTACATGCCTCCTCAGGGAGTGGGACAAGTTGGAGATCAATGAGCATGGAGTCTTGTACAGAAAAACTGCAAACAGACAACAACTGGTGCTCCCAGAAAAACACAAGAGTACAGTGTTGAGGGAACTCCATGATGAAATGGGTCATCAGGGTGTAGATAGAACTACCTCATTAATACGGGACAGATTTTACTGGCTGTATATGCAGAAAGATACAGAGGATTATGTCTTGAAAAGATGTGCGTGTATCCAACACAAGAAGCCCTGTCACGACACAAGAGCACCACTGGTAAACATTGTAACCACACAACCACTTGAGCTAGTCTCAATGGACTTTTTACATCTTGACAAATGCAAGGGTGGTTATGAGTATTTTCTTGTAGTAATTGATCATTTTACACATTTTGCTCAGGCATATGCCACCACGTCCAAATCTGGCAAAACAGCTGCAGATAAAATCTTTAATGATTATGCACTGAGGTTTGGCTTTCCGACAAGAATACATCATGACCAGGGTGGTGAATTTGAAAATCAATTGTTTGCACAACTGAATAAATACTGTGGAGTTGCTGGGTCAAGAACTACTCCCTACCACCCCCAAGGTAATGGGCAGGTTGAGTGGTTTAACCGAACACTGCTCTAGATGTTAAAGACATTCACCCGAGAGACAAAAGAGTAACTGGAAGGACTCGTTAAACAAACTGATTTTTGCATACAATTGTAATTGTAAGTGAAGTGACTGGTTTCTCACCCTTTTACTTATTGTATGGTGGCTCTCCATGACTGCCAGTGGACATGTTGTTCAACCCGGGCCGAGAAGGAGATGGTAATCTTCAGAGCTATGTAGAAAAGTGGAAGCAGGGCATGGAGGAAGCATATGAGATCACAAGAAACGATGCTCAGAAAGCTGCTGTGATAAATAAGAGACATTATGACAGTAAAGTGAAAAGCTCAGTATTACAACCTGGTGATCGTGTTTTAGTCAGGAATATGAGACCTAGTGGTGGTCCGGGGAAGTTGAGGAGTCACTGGGAGGACACTATCCACACAGTTGTACGTCAAGTGAGTGAGGATATTGCTGTCTATGAACTCAGACAAGAGAAAGGATCTTGCATCGTAACCTTCTTCTCCCATGTGATTATCTGCCTCTTGAAACAACAGCAGAGCCACAAGTAAAGAAAAGAAGTGTGCAGGGTAAGGGGGAAGTAGAACAGTCAGAAGAAGAAAAAGGTGATGATGATCAGTATTATCCAGTCTCCTTCCAGCAGCAGCCCAAACCATGCCCACCTGAGACAGTGAATACTCCATGTTCTAGTCCACCTGTGGAACCTGAATACGTGCAGCCTGAGGATAACATGGTAGAGGAGCCAGAGGAAGAACAAGACGTAACAAATCAGATGGAGCATTCACCAGAGAGAGAATAGCTGCAAGGGGAGGCTCTGTTTTGAGTGGACACTGTATATAAAGAGGAACTTAAGAGTGAACTCAAGGACTGGATGTTTACCCAAAAGGTGAAGAATGTATGAAAAGAGTTCCAGACTGTAACTTTACAATGTACTAGTCCAGATGTGGCATAAGTGTTTGTCTGAAATGTTAATTATGTGTATTTTTTTGCATTATTTACTCCTTATTTGCACTAATGGTCAAAGGCTGGGATGTTGGGGACAACATCTATTTCGAGGAGGAGTATGTGACAGATAGAATGTTATACATTTATTTGTCTTGATCATGTTAATTTTTTTGTTTAGATCCCAGAGATTTACCCCAGAGTGTTCTGTTTTCATTGTGTGTAATTCGTGATTATTTACAAATGGGTACAGTGACTGGTCATTGTTTTAAATGTATCACTGAGATAACAAAAAAAGGTATAATACAAATAGGTAATGCACATTATCCCCTGGGCAGATTGATCATACATTGATCCATTGGTAATGTCTTTTACTTTGGAGCTCCAGTAGGGGGAGCCCGCGCTACTTTCTCTCATTAAATCTAAACAAGTGACAGTGAGAGCAGCTGGTCTGTTTTCCACCTTTCTCCCCTCACTATCTGTCCTTATTTAAGGTAATTATGCTCCACAAAACATTGCAACTTTTTTTGTTGTAGGAAAATATTAAGAATTTATGTGTTTTCTATAATTGTATTATTTTTATAAGTGTTTGTTTAACTGAGTTGGCTGCATGGAAGCACATGGTCTGGCGGTAGAGCCCAACATGGAAACTGATATTCGGTTACCACTAGTGCCTAACTTGATTTAATGTAATATTCATGTTTGAATATTATATTATTCATGTTCACAGCTGTGGAGGATGCAGTGAAAGAAATGCCAGCTGACCGTCCAGCTGCCGATCCAAAATGAGGCTCCACCAGGAGGTCACTGGGAAAATAATCTACCATTACATCAGCTGCATGTGTTCTGCAACAGGGAATCTGAAGTGTGACTGCCAAAAAAAGAAAGGAAAAAAAACTGCTCCAGTTTTAATCTGACAGATGATCACACACAAGGCCCAATGTACAGCACCTGAGGTTCAGTGGCATAGTCCAGAGGTTGTGGGGAAAGGGTATGCCCTGGTGTATGACCACCCAAGTCTACCCAAGGATCATCCAAATGGTGAATGGGATGTTAAGGGATGATTTTCTTTGTTATCCCTTTGAGGATGTGCCGACCCTATTCCCCCTTCCCCAAATCCCCCCCCCCCCCCCATATGGGGTGAGATTGTTACCTCACGCCATATGGCCATCACAAGAGAGATATGGGCTATTCTGGCCAGCCATGAAAATTAAATATGAATTTGTTCTGGGGCCTAAATTGTCCTCTAATTCTGGAATGTCTCTCATTATAAGCAGAAGTGGTTGTAACCCAGTCATGCACAATGTTTTTTTTTTTTTTCAAAATTTAATTATTTTTTTCTTGATTTCATTGTTGTATTTCATTTCGTTGTATTTCATCATGATCAGCAGACTAATAGTTGACGATTGTCCTCTGTCTTCTGTGCTGTTTCACTAAAGTAAGAAGTAAACCACTGACATGTCAATGGAGTGACACAAATAATACCAAAGAACACTTATTAAAATGATGACCTTTTATCTTTATCCCTGCCTTCCCGTCTTTGTCTGTCTCACTCTTCTTCACTCTGTTTGTCTGTCTGTCTTCTTCTTCTGTCCCTTTAATGCTTTTAATTTAATGTATGTCTCCTGCTACTTGACTGCTTTCTTTTTCTCCTTCCAATCCTTTTAATGCATTTTACTGTTTCTCTTCCTCATCACTATATTTAATATATGGTTCCTCTTTTTTTGCATTTTGTCTTTGCGTCTCTCTCTCCTTCTCCTTTATTGAGTTTATTTGATTTGGATCTCTCTCTCTCTCTCTCTCTCTCTCTCTCTCTCTCTCTCTCTCTCTCTCACAGGCGCTGGGTGTGTGGGAGGTGCAGAAGGCTGTTTGGCATCCTGCCAGGTTTTCTGTCAACTGTTTATTTATTTATTTTTCTTTAGTAAATGTTATAGTTTAAAGAAAAAGAAAAAGTTTGTAGTTTGTAGAGAGAATGGGCGGGGCACCATGGCCTCTGAGGCCGGTGTGTAAACTTTGTCTCTCTGGCATGGCGTTAAATGCGTCCCGGAAGTTGGCGTGCGGATTGAGGACGTCTTGTTAGCGATGGGAGAGCAGATCGTGTGTTTGAACATCTACTCTGTGGTGGTCTTCCTGACCAAGACAAACCTCGTGAGTTTAGTCATAATAACTGGAATAAATGTGAGAGGAACTGCAGTCCAAGTCACCCCTCTGTCAGCCCCTGCAACACAGGTGAAAATTTCAAACGTTCCCCCGTTTGTAAAGAACGAGGAAATCATGAGGGAGCTCGCCCGCTTCGGGAAGTTCGTCAACCCTATGCGCGCTACCCCGCTCGGGTGTGAGAGCTCCAAAATGCAGCACGTCCTCTCCTTCCGCTGTCAGATTTTCATGATTATAAAAGATGAGGAAGGAACACACAATGTAAACCTTAAGTGCAAACAGGGGGAAACTATTACACTGTTTTAGTCACCATGGAGCGAATGAGGTGCTTTGAGTGCGGGGACGTCGGGCACAAAAGGCTGAGCTGTCCGCACGGAGCCGTGCAGCCGGGGGGCTCGGGGGGGGGGGGCGACTCGGCCGGGAAACAGCAGCAGCAGCGCGGGGTCAGCCGGCCGGAAAACACAGAGGAGTCTGAGCTTCCTGCGGGTCTCACCGACAACCAGAGCAGCGACACACCCGAGTCTCAGCTCATCAAGGTCAGTACTGAACACACCGGCACCACGGGGGGACACACTGCACTCGGAGCTGACATGAACACCGCCGCGAGTGTAAAACCCGATGTCCAGCGCTGACAGTGACCCCGCCCCTAATGCCGACTCCGCTCCTACAATCTGTCCAGAAGAGGTACAGCAGCCACAAACCAGCACTCTGACACTGACAAAGAGCAGCACCGAAAAACCCAGGAGGAAGAGAGACGAGTCGTCCAGCACAGAACACAGCAGTAAACACACAACCCGCAGTCAGACCCTGAGTGAAGCAGCAGCGTCCAGTACAGCAGACTCAGAGCCAGACACAAGCAGAGACATCCAGGAACAAGCAAACCCACAACTACAGGACTGAGAGCAGCTACAGGTACCGAACACACACCAGAAACATCCAGTGAAAACGCTACTGAAAAAGGCAAAAACAGCAGGAAAAAAGCTCAAAAACCCACCGACACTCAGGAGGAAGAGAAAATGGACAGAAGCTGAACAATTTTTCCTAAAATTGTTCCTATTACATGTCTGTTCTCCTCCTGTTATTTCCGCACCCCTTGGGTAACTTTGTTTCCTGGCTGTAGATGGAAGTAAGTAAGTAAAGCCTTTATTTTGTCCCATATATTTGTCACAGCGCAGGGTCAGCCGTGATACAGCACCCCTGGAGCAGGTAGAGTTAAGGGCCTTGCTCAAGGGCCCAACAATGGCAACCTGGATGAGCTGGGAACCGAACCGCCGATCTTCCGATCAGTAACTCTGTGCCTTAACCCTCTGAGCCACCACTGCCTCGCACTCCTCAATCAAACTGCAGTGAATAACTTTCCGCTTTCACATGTAATGTACCGTGGTGGTGTGTGTTTGTGTGTTTGGGTGGTAGGGGGACTAAAACGCTTCACCGCAACTCGCGTGGCGTAATGGCATCGTAATGCTGCTTCATCAAGTGGATTTGAATTATTTTTAAATGTTAGACGTAAGTCCTGGCTAAAACTACTTAGTTAGGCTTAAGTCATGGCGCCCTGGCAGTTCGGGGCTCTAGGCACTCGCCTACTTTTCCCTAATGGTAACGCCGCCTCTGCCCCTATATCAAAGTGCGACTGAAAAGGTGGAAAAGCGAATGAACTTGCAAATGAGCTCCTACCACAACTACAACATTTAAAA
Organism: Clarias macrocephalus; assembly: GCA_011419295.1. Lineage (NCBI taxonomy): Eukaryota > Metazoa > Chordata > Actinopteri > Siluriformes > Clariidae > Clarias > Clarias macrocephalus. Next base: position 21,622 of record JAAGKR010007760.1, on the reverse strand, counting down.
TGTAGGTAAAAATTCATATAAACTTACCGTAAAATGATGCCAAGCGGCGTGTTCCCCGCTTCAGAAGTGAAGATCCAGAAAGTTCCTCAGGCCGTGTCTCAATTCCAAGTACGCAAAGAGCGGACTTGACTTGGAAGTGCACACTCGAGGGTTTGAGGACTCCGGGTATAGTGCAAATAGAACTCGGCATACAGGATGCGTCACACAGCCGCGATATATTATACCATAACCGTATTATACCAGAGATGACCTGTTAGAAATACACAACATGAAATAAATCCGCTGTTTTAACCACTGCAGTGACGTCACAGCCAGCAGTAGCTTTCAGAAGTTCCTGCCAAGATGAGGCCGTGTTGGGCGGCTACATGAGCGCGCAGGACCGACTGGAGCTCAAATCTCCGAAATCGTTCAGCACTTTTTTTAACTAGACGCCATATTTAATAACCGATTGATGTTTTGAGCTGTACACACACACATTCTCGACGTCACTGCTGGACATCTTCTGATGTCGAAGGGAAGTAAGCATGATGTGCCTTTAATCTGCTCCATTCTGTTTCCTTGGCCGTCCACTCCATCTACAGTCATCTACCTTGTACCTTGTTGCTGTGCTGTGAGTCTAGCCATAGTGGATGACATGAAACTGTCTTCTACGTCAACTTAGTGGCTGAGTTTGGCTTCTAAACAGCTGTTTCCATTTCAGTTGATGACTTTATTTCACCCTACATATAAATTTGATGCTTAATAGCACCTGTTGTTATTAAGCAGATGCTGACACAACATTGGCACAATTGTAAATTAAATTAGACTCTTTTCATCATCGCCAATAATAAGAAAACACATTTCTATCTGCAGAAATGTATTTATTAATTTTATTTGTGATAAATTGATTACAAACAACAAAAATAAATCATGTAATATAAAAAACCTGTCTTGAAGATGAGATGACAAAACATACAGTAAGTACCACAAAGTGTGGGGTAGTTCAGAGCTCTGTGGGGTCCCCTGTGTTTTTACAGAAACTGTTATTTTGGACTCATACCGGACATCAGTACAGTGCACTGGACAATACCAGCAGAGCACAATATCCTGCCTAGTGTTCAGCTTAACACAGGTGGCATCTGATGGTTCACTGAATAAGGAGCTGTGATGATCTCAAGGACATTGGAGAACACCAGCATCTTAATCTTTATTTTAAGGTGTAGTTTGTTAACACTGAGCTACACATGCTCCTGGTGTGTCTTGGTGTACAGTTTGTTGTTGCTAAATGTGACCAACATAGGGCACTAGAGTTGCATTTATCGGGCAGCAAGAAGAGCTGTTGGAACTGTTAGTGCCGAGTGCTGTCAGTTTCTCATTCTTCTTCTTCTTATTATTATTATTATTATATTGTTGTCTCAGCAGGATAGTTTTTTCCCTCACTTTTAAATCACATTGGAGAAAAAAGTGTATACAAAAAATACAAATATAAAAAGGTAAAAATAAAAAATAGCATAAATATTAACTCGTGTTGTAACGACGCAGGTGGCGCGAGGGGCAGAGCCGCGCATGAACTGTTCAGAATGGGCAGATCCGCGGCCATGTTTATTTAAGGGTCCTGATCAAAATGAAAAGAAAACTGAAAAACTCCCCACCCACCTCGAACATACACTAAAACCTACACAAACACACGCACACACACACACCCCTGCATCCTGCAACCCAAAATAAGCAATAAATGGTTGCCATTTCTGAAAAAAAATATTAGTAGAACCTCTCAGTGTAAATTTTATCTTCTCTAGTTTAAGAAAAAATAATAAATCTTTAATCCACTGAGAGATAGAGGGACACTTAACAGACTTCCAATGTAAAAGCATGGAACATCTGGCCAACAATGATGAGACGGACATCTATCCTCAACATCAGGATATATTTCAGCCAGCCTTGATTTACAGTAATGGATTCTGTGCAAAACCTTAAACTGAATAAGACGGAGACGGGCGCAGGAAGAGCTGGAGCGTCTCCTGTCTATGGCTTTCTCCCAACATTCTTCACTCAACTCCAATCCCAGTTCATTTTCCCAAGCAGATCTGGTTTTAGCGATTTTACAATCACTAAAAGATAAAATAAAATGATATATTCTTGATATCACACCTCGCTGATACGGAGTAAATGTGATCAGACCTTCCCAGGGCTGCTTGGGAGGTAAGAAGGAAAATTGGGAAAACACTTGGATACAAAGCTGCGAACTTGCAGGTAACGAAAGAAATTAGCAGCAGGCAGCTCATACGCTGAGGACAGACTAGTGAAACTTTGAAATACTCCATCTTCATATAAATGATAAAAATCTGTGATGCCTTTGTCGTGCCATGATGAAAATGGCGAATCTATAAGTGACGGGGGAAACAAATTATTTTTATGCAATGAACCCATTGCTGACGCAGATCCAAATTTAAAGTGCGTCTAAACTGATAGCAAATCTTAAGTGTATTAAGCACCACTGGGTTATCAGTGTATTGAGCGGGTTTGATTGGAAAGGAAGTGCAAAGCTAACAAACAGGATGGTCTACAAGACATAACTCTAATTTGCACCAGGGGGATTCAGATGAGTTTATCCAAAAATTTTATTTTTCAATATGTGCAGCCCAGTAGGATCAGTCACATATAACAACAAGTCATCGTCATATATGGATAATTTTTGCTCCAACCCATTACGAATAATACCTTTAAAAGCAAGAGAAGATCTGAGCTTAATAGACAATGGTTCAATAGCAAGGGCAAAAAGCGGTGGTGACAGGGGGCACAGTTGTCCCCGAACCTCATGTAAAGAAGCACGAGCTTTTGCAATTTTTGCTGTGTGGTCGGGGAAAACAGAAATACTCAATTCCTTGAATTTAATCTGCTTTAACTCTCTGGCCAGACGTAGAACATCAAGGCTGTGAAGTAGCACTTCAATAAGCATGTAGGGAATGAAAACAGACTTTTTGTTTTAAAAGACTTTTATTTTTCTTGTTGATTCTACTTGAGAAACAGTCACATGAAAGGTGCACATTTCATGCTGATTGTTATAAGTTGGACTAACAATGCCTGTCTATTAATATCTGTCTTTTTGTCTTACCGGTTCCTGGAGTTGACTAGTGGGAGGGGCTGCACACAGGAAGTCAACTATATGTCTGGCTGAAGGGGTGGAGTTGGAACATTAAGGATGTTTAGAATTTATTTAAAATTCCTCAGTGTGTAAATTCTGGATGATTGTGATGAAATAATATCAATTATAAAAGTTGAAGGTTGATTAATATACTTTCTGTATTTTAATACATTCTTTGTAAAAACGCTCATTTAATAACTAATGAAGGGTTACCATTGGCCAGTTTGAAAAGGAAGGAGGGGTTGGAAGTTGGGCGGGGGAGACAAAGAACTGTTTGGGGGAGGAAGGGGTAAGTTGGACCGGTAGCCAACTGAATTTGATATTCTTTTACCTGTTTTTTTTTGTTGTTGTTCTTTTGACTACCTGTATTTGAGGGACTTCGGTCCTTGTGAACCTTTTTGGAAAACCTGTGGCACAGTAAAAATTACTTTACTTGGACATTGGACTTGCCTTTTCCTTTTACTGCCTGTAGCCTTGCATCGACGATTCTACCACAAAGGCCTTCACCGTGGCAGTGAAATCTGGCCACAAGGGCTCGAGGTGGTTCACCAGGCTTTGGTACAGGCTGCAGAGTGCGGTGAGATCTGTCCAAAGTCGGCTCCTTCTCCAGGCTGAGAAGTAGTGCAGCTGTTAGGACCCTCAGGAACACCGTTTATGCGAACATTATTACGCCGTGATCTGGCGTCTAAATCCTCGCATTTATTATCCAGTTTAAGTAAGTCTGCAGCGAGACGTTGTAACTTACTTTGCATTGCAGTGATGTCATCGGTACAGTCAGAGAGCGAGCGCTCCATCTCACCTACAGTTTAGCGCAGACAGTCCGGCATCAATGGCGGCCTTATCATTAGCCAGTTGTGTCTTTACAGCCTGTAACGCCGATTTGATTGTGGACAAGTCGTCCCCCAATGCAGCACGCAGTTCCGCCTTAAAATATCCGCGATTTCATTCCTCAAAGAAGACAATATCTCGAGCTTCAGCGCACCAGTGTCAATCACAGAGACTGCCTGGTGAACGGTGGGGTCAGCGCGCGGCGGCGAATCACGCGAAGGTGAGGCCGTGACCTGTGGATTAGGCCTCAGTTGTGACTGTGTTGTGCTACGGGTTTTAGTATTGAGAGAGTGAGAGAGTGAGAGAGTGAAAGAGTGAGAGAGAGACAGAGAGTGAGAGAGTGAGAGAGTGAGCGGCACGCAGCAGTTCAGCGTGAGCACTCAGTTTCAGTTACAGTGCACAAAACACAAAACCCTCTCTGTAAGGGCGAAGGCCCCGACAGGATCAGAGATCTTTGTTCTAGTTTCCAGAGCCCCGTCAGTTCCCGCGTAGACGGCGGAACTCTGTTTATTTTGTGTTTTCAGTTTCATTAAAGTTCCTAATTAATAATCTCACGCAATCTCCAAATGGGAAGGTCGTATCATAAGCACTCGCACTAACTCACTATTTCATTGACCCCCTCTAAAGCCCTGCGTCAGGGCTCTTATCATTGAAGACATCTCGTGGTGCGGCTCTCCACGTACGGAAATACAGATTCCTTCTAAAAACTACAGAGAAATGACCTTGAGTAAAACCTTTACAGTGAATACACTTCGGAGTAAAATAATGGAACTTTTATTAGAGAAATCCTTATTTCTTTACAATTCACGAAATGAGGTTTATGCAATTCTCCAAGTAACAATCTGGTCCTAAACTGAATAAAAACCGAATCTGATTGCAGCAGAAATCAGACAAAACTGATGGCATGTTCCCACAAAGTTTTGAAAACTGAAATTGTCCAACCTGTCTTCGTACGCTGAACCATTAAGACTTCCTTTCACTGGAAGAAAGGGGCCGAACCCAACTCCTGAAAAACAACCCCACTTCCTGTTCCAACATGACTGCGCACCAGTGCACAAAGCAAGGTCCAAAAAGACATGGATGACCGAGTTTGGTGTGGACGAACTCGACCTGAATTAGAGCGGAGACTGTGAGCCAGACCTTCTCATCCAACGGCAGCGGCTGCCCTCGAGAATGCGCGTCTAAAAGAATGCTCACAAATTTCCTGTAAATCATACACCTTGTGGAAAGCCTCTCCAGGAGAGTTGAAGCTGTTCTAACTACGGAGAAATGACCTTGAGTAAAACCTTTACAGTGAATAAACTTCAGAGTTAAATAATGGAACTTTTATTAGACAAATCCTTATTTCTTACAGTTCATGAAATGAGGTTGCGTAAACATCATATTTAACCTCATGGAATAAGAATGCGATGTTCCTCAAGTTCATATGCATGTGAAGGCAGGCGAGTGTCACTTCTGGCAAGGCAGTGCACATGTTTGAAGCAGTGAGATCATGTGATTTATGACGTAAATTAAGGATGGAGTCACCAATTACTGAACTAATTCTTTGCATTGTAATTTATTTAAAGCCCTGTTACTGTAGTGTAAAACTCAGTGTCTCTCCATTAACATGTTAAAAAATGTACACCATTCCAGGGCTGTACCTGAAATCACACTGGTCATGTGACTGAGGCAGGAAGGCACATTAGGCAGGGGGGTGGATTAGAGTGGATATTTTGTAACGTGACCTTGGGAAACCTTGGCATGTCTGGGGATAATCTGCACGTTGTTCTGCGGTGTGGTAAGAGGAGACGAGTAATACATCATGCTGCGAGCTATGAATCAGAAAGGATGTGACAGGTGTGGCGACCAGCAAGTTGTATACTGTTGCATGCAAAAGTTTTCACACCCTAACACTGAAATGATGATGCTAACAGCTTTAGTGAATTTTTTTAAAAATCTGTTTAGAGTTGTGGAGCGTCATGATGAGAGTTACAACGCTAAGAAAAAAACCTTCACCACAATAAGTAATAATAAATGAGTAATTATTTCTTTTTATTTTGTTCTATTTTTCCCTTCAAGGTTGCTGATTAACTTATGAAACAAGTCAAATTACATGTGATCATAAACACATTAACCTGTGTTCACTACAATTCATTCACACCTATTTTTCAGGTAAAATCTCTGTCTCAGTGCCAGAAAGCTAACATTATTTTAAATACTTCCTTTTCATTTCCTCCTACAGAGGATGACAGAAACACACTCAAGTCTCTAAATTCAATCCAGATTAGCTGCTATTCGTCCACATGACCTGAGAGCCATAAAATCCCAAAAGTCATCCTCCGGGTGGCGCAGTGGTAAAGCGCTCGCCCTATCATTCCCGGGTGGTGCTGTAACCTCTGGCAGCCGGAGGTCTAGAGGGAGCTGATTGGCCGAGCTCTCTCAGAGGGGAGGGGTGAGAGGTACTATGAGAGGTACTTAGTGCTCCCACATTAATCACGGCTCTACAGCCAGTCAGGGGCGTCTGTGAGCTCACGCAGGCCGATAGCGCCGTCCTCCGAGTGTGTGACTCCGCCCCCAACGGTGCGTGAGCGAGCGGTTCGAAAAGATGCGGTCGGCTGTCTCAAGACACCACGGTTGCTTCCATAAGCAGAGTGCTGAAGTTTATCTGTTCAGTCGTCTTGTGTCTAAGGAAGATAAAAATATCAGTAAAAATCTTTGTTTTAATGCATCACACATTATTAAAGGCATCAATTTTCCTTGGACTTTACACGTTACAAAGCAAAATATCCTACTTAACTTTATTAATTTATTACTTTTCACTGGTAAAACCTCACAGGATGAATCTGGATTGGTTAAAATGGGAACACGACGCACTTTCAATGTAACCAGCACCTTTTAAGCAAAAATTTACGAGTCTCCAGTGTGTGAATACAAACACAAACTACGTACTGTTCCAGGTGATTAAACAAGCCAATAAGATTTCCCTCTAATGAGACCTCAAATAAGAAGAGCCCCTCCCGCAGCTTGTGGCTCAGATATAGAGGCACAAATAGCAGCGGAGTGCAAAAGAGGGAGACAAAAGGTGCTTCTCCGAGCCAGATAATTAAAGTCTGTTTATAAAGAGAGAGAACACGTTACATCAAACAGTCATAAATGAAGTCATATATTTGGGGAAAGTTAGGACGATTCTAAAGGCCCAAAGATCTGCTTTATTAGTAATAAGAAAAAACTTTAAAGCGCAGGACAGCCTCAGTTCGGAGCATGTTGACATGGTTACCTCGCTTCATTACATCACACACTCCTTTAAAGACTAGTGAGCGCACACACACACACACACGCACACACACGCGCACACACACACACACGCACACACACACGCACACACACATACGCGCACACACACACACACACACACACACACACACACACACACACACACACACACACACACACACACACACACACGTCCCAGAGAGAGACGTTTATATTCTGATGAATATATTGACTTCAAACACACTGTACAGACTCTTGTTCCTGTCCATGGATTTCTGCATCCTAAATGCCGTCACAAAGCTTCCAGTAAGAAGTCAGTAAAGGCTGATGTTACACCTGAGCTGTAGATTTAGAAACTTTTAGTTCTGAAAGTTAAGTTAATGTTTTTGTATAATTATTTATTACACATTTATTTTAATGTGTGCCTTAGTTTTTTTGATACTTAAAGTCATTTGAAATAACTTTTTTGTTGTTGTTGTTGTTTTTGCATCTGAGAAAAGGCTTTAAAATAAGAATGTACGGCTGTAATGCACTTAATTCATCTCAGTCAACTTTAAGCTCGTCCTCATATTGTGAATAATGACAACGTTTATTTTTTGATAAAATGCTGAATGCATTTAAAACATAAAGGTTTTCCAAAAAGAAAACCAATGAATAGTTCTCTTATAAATACTGCTCAAAAAAATAAAAGCAACACTTAGTCCCAGTTTGATTTGAACACCTCTCATATGTGTATGCAAGTTCAAGTCAAACCGGGACTACGTGTTCCCTTTATCTTTATCTGTCTCCTTCTCCCCCCAACTCGAGCCAACATCCTGTGATCCTTCTCTGGACGGACACGTCTCTGTCCTCCTCTCCTTTGATTCTTCACGATCTCACCAGGACATTTACTCTGGTTTATGTTCTTTGTAGTAACACATGTCAGTGGCACAGGCGTTTGGTCAAACATCTTTTGCTGCTAATAAACAGAGACCTTTCTGACACACAACATGTGTGTGTGTGCGCGCGTGTGTGTGTGTGTGTGTGCGCGCGTGTGTGTGTGTGTGTGTGTGTGTGTGTGTGTGTGTGTGTGTGTGCGCGCGTGTGTGTGTGTGTGCGCGCGTGTGTGTGTGTGTGTGTGTGCGCGCGTGTGTGTGTGTGTGTGTGTGTGCGCGCGTGTGTGTGTGTGTGCGCGCGTGTGTGTGTGTGCGCGCGTGTGTGTGTGTGCGCGCGTGTGTGTGTGTGTGTGTGTGTGGACAGACCCAGCAACTCGCTTCTTCTACTACGAAACTGTAGGAACTTTGCACTGTGTGAGTGATGTAGGTTATGTGTAGGGTGTAAGACTGAGTTATTCTGCAGCTCAGTTAACTATATTCTAAATATATGTTTTTTTGTCCTGAAATTCTTTTCCTTTAGCACTTCCCTGTGTCACGGACCTGATTGAAAGGGGTATTTATGCAGCTCATTATTCAGTCTTTGTCTTCTCTGGTGTTATTCAGGATCATTCGCGCCTCCTCGCATGCAGCCTTTCAAAAACAAAAAGTGTCTTAGCAAATGTAAATGAATGTTTTGTTTTCTGTGAACGAGTGATCAAGATGATCATCACATCATTTTGAAGTAAAAACTCTAGACTACAAGGTAACCACAAAAAAATATTTTAAAAAATATAAACAAATGTTATGAATGTGTTTTGTGGACTTATTTCAGTGATTTTTTTTATTGTTTCCAATAAGCACACATACTGTAACTGTAACTTGTACCCACATGCTGCTCACATATTACTGTAGCCCAGTTTGTGCTGAATACAGCCTTTAGACATTTATATGTTTATAAGTAACTGAAAGATATACAAATGTCAGGACATGTCAGAACTTCTTCAGGGCCCCAAAAGGGACGTGCGGTGGAGCATGAGAGAGTGGCATGATGCGCCCTACAGACTTCAAAGAAGGAGACTGAAACTCCCCCGCAGAAGAGGAAAAGGTCACCAGGCCGGCCATCACCGTTTAGGGAGCGTGCAGGAGCGCTGCTCAGTTTATACTGAATGACCAGGTCTTCCGTTCACAACCATATTCCAACGCCAGGAATCATCGGATTGTTAAAGAGTAGCTCACATGTGCAGAACCGGAGCGACAGAACCGGACCTGGGGAAGCCTGAGAATTAAAGTTTGTTTAAAAAGTGAGAGAACTGCTCTGACGTAACACATTACCTCAACCAGTCATGAAGGAAGTCGTATATTTGTACTCAGTTGGACACAGTCAGTCAACATTAAATCAACGTTTTCCTCTTTTTGAAGCTGGGTTGGGGTTAGCAGGTGCAAACATGAAATGAAGAAGTGAATTTGATAGCAACCATGTCATGATTGTCGCAAGGCTGGGATCCGAATATTTTCTAGCTCTTTCTCATGTGCACATCATTTGTGTTCGTACTCCTTACTTACGCAGGCGACAGGGACGACTGCGGCCTCAAGAAGATTCAAGACCTCGGGAGAGCTTTGTACGTAGTGCAGTAATGCTGGAGTCATTGCATGGAGAGTCAGCATGGACACACGTCTTCAGGAAATACGCTACAACTGATGCATTCCTAGTATCAAGTCTCTCCTGAACCAGAGACAACGGCAGAAGCGTCTTACCTGGGATAAGGAGAGAATTAACTGGACTGTTGCTCAGTGGCCCAAAGTCCTCTCTGTTCAGATGAAAGTCAATTTAGCATTTCATTTTGTAATCAGGATTGCAGCGTCTGGAGGAAGAGAGGAGAGAAACAGTCTCCAAGTCGCTTGAAGTTCACGCAGTGTTTCATGTTAAGTCATATATTCCCCTAATTCATTTGCTGACTTGACAACACGAACGTAACTGTAACAGGTTTGACGGACGTGCGGCACCACAAACACTGATACGAGGCAAAGTCTTCAATTTATTTAGAAATCTGGTAGGGGGGGGGGGGGGGCACAGGCTGGCAATTATGGGCAGTGGCTCCTGCGCGCACCATGGGCACCTTTCTTCTTCCCGCCGACCTGGCCAGCCAGCCCCTCCCAGCTCTCCACTGGGTGCAGCCTCAGGTTGGAGTCTCTCTCGACGTCCGATGGCTGGGCGGCTTTTCTGTCTGGGAACGGCGGCCTTGATGTGGATTTTTCCACCTTTTCCTCGTCGGCAGCAGTGCACACCGTGACAATGACATTTCAGAACAGCTGCCTGGAGGCCAGCTCACTTGCGCTGAATGGTTTAAGTTTATCCATTAAATTTTGAGACTGGATTTGTCATCACACACTGTTGTTTTGATCTTCGCCTTGACTTCCCAGTTTTTATCTGTGCTTTCTCTTTTGTCTATGAGATTGAAGGTCACGCTATTTAACCTTGGATGTTCTATGTGCATTTATTGATTCGGACACTTGCTGTCTGGCTTAAGAGTCTATCTGCACCTTTTCACTGACGCTACTGTACCATGTATCTGCCCACGTCCGTGCTGCAGGCTGTAAGCACTGGGGGATCCGTCACTTTCCCCATGTCACTTTGAACTCAATTTCCCTTGCACTCCTTTGACTATATTAGACACACACCTCTGGTGACAGGATATCCAAACTCATAGCATGTATATAAAATGGAGTTAAGGTCTGGACTCTGTGGTGGCCGATCCAAGTGTGAATTTGATGTCTCATGCTCCCTGAATGCTCTTACACAATTTAAGCCTGATGAATCCTGGCATTGTCATCTTGGAATTTGCTATATTAAAACGGTTGAACTTTATCTCTATCTCTGCGTGTCTGCTTTCGGGTTCATCTCCCCAGCCCAGTTTAACTGGCGTGAGACAGTGTGAATCATTGTTGACTTCCCTTCCGAGGGACATTGTGAGCATGTGACCGTGTCGGTGTGTTTAGCTGGCACATGGTGTTGGAACAAAAGGTACATAAAATGATTGTAGCTAGAGTGCAGGTCAGGGAGCTCGGTGTGGATGATGCGCTCAGCTGACGGCACCACCCTCTGTAGAGCTCGTCTGCCCTGCATGGTGCTGTAACCGAACCAGGTCGTGACCTTTCCCGTCAGGATGCTCGCTGTGCTGCACAACACAACCATTTAAACATGCAGTTGTCAAAACTATCTGATCCTTTCCATGCTTTCCATAAAATCTCCATAAACATTAGTAATTAAATAATGCAATTTTATTAAAAGTATTATCATTATACAATATAATATAATTATATATATATATATTATTTAAGTATTATAGTTTTGTATGACTATGCAGCAGTCTCTCTCTCTCTCTCTCTCTCTCTCTCTCCCTCTTTCACACACACACACACACACACACACACACACACACAAATCTTCAAATTACTATTATGCATTTAAAAATCTACCAGGAGAGGGCAGTTCCCCTAATTCCTACTACCTTTTCTAATCTGTGAAGGAGAATAATATGATCAATGGTGTCAAAAGCTGCACTGAGGTCCAGTAACACAAGTATAGTGACGCAGCCCTGATCAGAGGTCAATAGAAGGTCATTTACTACTTTAACGAGTGCTGTCTCTGTGCTGTGATGAGGCCTAAATCCTGACTGATGCAGTTCGTTTATGTCATTTCTGTGTACAGGCGTGTAGTCATGAGTTACATTTACTTGAGTAACTTTTGGGGAAAAATGTACTTCTACCGCAGTATACTTTTCACTTTTACTCGAGGGGATTTGTGGAGGAAAAACCTTCAGCCGGTGTTTTATAAACTCACCGTGTGAATTATCCTACACACACTCGCCGCGCATGCGCAGAGGAGTGTCCGCTTCCTTCTCTAGTCCATGCTGCTACTAGTGGGATCCTGCGGTGAGTATAGAACACTTTCTTCATGTTTGTGTGATTATATGTTAACTTTTTTTTTTTAACAATGTATTTATTGATTTTTAAGCATTTTACAAACAATTACAAACAACAAACAAAAAAGGGGGGGGAAGGAAAAAGGAAAAAATAAAAATAAATAAAAAAATAAAAATATTATGGCTCGCCACTTACCATTTTCTTAAATAAATGTAAGAATGAAATGAAAGACACACAATAAGAAGGCTCTACATATTTGTACTTCAATATATCGCACAGCTTTCCTTCTCCAGCTTTTCTTTATTAAAACTCTATTAAACAAACCCTCTACTAAGAATAGAGGATTCATCCGAACCCACATGCATCATGAAAGGGCCCCACCTTCTATTTAATATGGCGTCTTTGCTATTAACAGCACCGGTTAAGAAATCCAATGAGACACATTCCAGAATAACCCTGTGCCATAAAGCTCTAGAAGGGGCTTTATCACTTAACCAATTCATAAGAATACAAATGCAAAGTGTCTTTTGATGTTTGTCTAAGACCATATCGTCACATATTCCAAGCAACAAGTGTTTTGGGTCACAGCCAATGTTAATAGACAGGATTACACCAAGTTCTTGCTCCACCATAGTCCAGAATTTTTTAATCCCCCTACAAAACCAGAGACAGTGTACAAGATCTCCTTCCTCTGGTTTACATTTCGGGCACACTGGAGAACAGTCATTTTTAAACTTGTGCCTCCGTGATGGAGAGATGTGAGCTCTGTGCAAAAATTTTAGTTGCATTGCTTTTACTTTATTGCATATGCTTAGGTTCCCTGCATTCTTCCATGCTTCCTCCCATTCATCATCTGTAGACATCAAGTGTCCGTTCCCATTTCTTTTTTAGATCGTCTGTGTTTGAAGAACCACATTCCTTGAGAATTTTGTAGAAAGAACCTGTAGAGTTTTTCATTTGTGAAAACAGATGTCTTTCCACGGCCGAAATGTCCTGGTTTGTGAGCAAAGTAGTGTCTCTTTTCACAAAATCTCTTAGCTGTAGATAACGAAAAAAATCCTGTCGTGGAATATTGTACTTTACCACTAATTGGTCAAAAGACATTAGAGTATAGCCCTCGAACATATGATGCACAGTGATAAGACCTTTATGTGCCCAGACTCGAAACCTTGCGTCCATAACCCCCGGCGGAAAGTCATAGTTGTCACTAATGGGAGTAAAAGTTGAGGTGATTCTGGGTCGACCCCCCAGACGTCTGGTGACCTGCTATGCCTTGATAGCACTTATTGTGATGGGGTTACTACAAGCGGCTTTTACATATTTAAACTTTTTAAAAAAAAGCAAATTTACCAAAGGAATTTTACTAAGTGATCTTTCCACATCAAACCGTACTGTTTTGGGTCCTCTACGCACCCAGTCAGAAATATTACGTAAGTGAGCACTTAGCTGATATTTCCTGATGGCCGGTAGGTCGAGACCTCCCACAGTGGATGGAACCATTAAGGTTGACATTTTTATACGTGCTTTTTTTTTGGCCCATATAAAAGAACTAAACCAACCATTTAACTTTCTAATTGTCTTGTGAGGAAAAAACTTTGGAATTATTGGAATTATTGGAGTCTTGGAAGAATATTCATCTTCAGAAGGGAGATCCGACCCAACCCAGAAACAGGGAGGACATTCCACCTTTCCAAGTCCATCCGGATACGTTCAAAACGTGGAAGAAAATTTACTTTATACATCTGTTCGAAGGAGGGGGTAACATTAATTCCCAAATATATTAAACCCTCAGTGGCCACCTAAATGGGAAGGATGATAGTGCCAGGGGTATTTGTTTTAAACCACCTATAGGCATCGCCATTGATTTATGAAAATTAATTCTATATTCCGAGAATGTGCCGAATTTATCAATCATGTCCAAAAGGGCTGGGGTAGAGGTATTAGGATTCGTCATAAATATCAATATATCATCAGCATATAGGGCAAGTTTATGTTGATTATTTTCTCTTAAGCCACTAATTTTGTTATCTGTTCTTATAGCTTCTGCTAGTGGTTGAATTAATAAAGCAAATAGAAGAGGCGAGAGTAGGCAGCCTTGTCTCGTTCCTCTCTCGACTCTAAATGTAGAGGAGCGACATTAGTTAGCACGGCGCTAAGAGGCTCATTGTACAATAACTTGATCCGCTTAATAAAATGCTCACCTAGACCAAATTTATGTAACGTATAAAATAAATAGGGCCATTCGATGCGATCGACTGCCTTCTCCGCATCCAAAGAGACCACCAGGCCATCTATAGACTGTTGTTTAGCAAACTGTATTACATTTAACAAGCGACGCATGTTGTTAACAGAGTTACGTCCTATAATAAAGCTTTGGTTGTTTCCCATAATAAAGATGGATCCTCAGTTGAGGCAGAATTAATGGACATGGAGGAGTTAAGTTCCTCTGTGAAATAGGATATAAAATTATGATCTGCCAAGATGAATGGGTGAAATCTCCAGGTATACGACTTGATATTTTGTTTCCCAAAGGAGTATTCAGTAAAAACTGCTGCATGATCAGAAATAGATATATTCCCTATGTGGCAAGATATGATGTGCTCCAACAGATTTTTTTGGAGAAAAGACATAATCTGTCCTAGTATAACAGTTGTGGACCTTGGAGAAAGAAGTATACTCATGTTCTACAGGGTGGCAAGTCCTCCAAATATCTACATAGTCAAATTCCTCACCAATGGTTTACCTGTTGGGAATTTATCTATCATGGGGCATAAATGACAATTAAAATCTCCCCCAATAAACAAAGTCTTAACTCCCCAATCTGCTAATTTGGCGAATGCTGTAGTCAAAAAATCCCCTGGGTGCCCAGGGGGCCAGTA
>JAAGKR010007759.1:0-34808 GCA_011419295.1 Clarias macrocephalus | reverse complement strand
CCCTCGTTCACCTCGGCACCATCCACGGTCCAGCTCAGCAGCGCCCCCTGTGGAGAATAGGCTGAGAGCAGGCAGAGCAGTGAGGCCGATGATCCCTCAGAGAGCTGCAGAGAGGAGGGAGGGAGCAGAGACACGGAGGGCTTCACCACCGGACCAGCTGGAGAAAACACACACACACACACACACACACACACACACACACACACACACACACACACACACACACACACACACAGTTATATTAATGTTAATGTGAGCTCTAACATACTGACCTCTGAAGTTTATCTGCACATCACAGAACAAAGCACAATTTTGATACTGACACCCAACCAAACTGCAGCTGAACAAAACACAGTGTGTATCAATAAGCATGACGCCACAGTAAAGTGGTTAATTTTTTTTTTACATGATTTTTTTGTGGCTTATTGTTAATAGAAAATAAACAATAAACAGACATTGTTCATGCTTTATTCTTACACACATTTTCAGTACAGTGATTAATTAAAGCAACACAAAGCAAAATCCAGTAAAATCTAACATTTCAAAATTGTCTTAAAAATTATGAAGTGGTTCATAATGAAATTTACAAAATGAGACAATAGCAGGTTTGTTATAGAAGCAGCTCTGCTCTTCAAATCACATTAGTCTTCTTTATAGAAAATATGTTTTTTCTTCATATAAATGTCACATTATTTCGCAGTAAATGTACACATTTCTTTAAATTGTATAAAAGTACAAATGAATCTCTTAGCTTCCAGAAAAAGAAGGCACTTACTTCTGATAATGAGTTTGGTGCCTCCACCAAAAATCCACCACAGTGATACATTCCTATGAAGGCGTTGTACAAAAACCTCTGTCACACTACAGTGAACACACACACACACACACACACACACACACACACACACACACACACACACACACTTCAGTATTGGTGATTATATGTAGAACTAACTGTATGGTTAAATAATTATTTGTTATTAAGTTTTCTTTGTTTTTTCTTTGATGTTTAAACTCTGTGATGTTTCAATAAAAACATTTCACTCTAAAGGACGGAGTACTGTACACACTGCAGAAGACTGAGAAGACAGGAGAAATAAAACCAAATGATAGAATAGTGATGAGATTCACCTCTACAGTGAGAAACACATTATACTTCGTACATAAGAATCTGTAATGTGCAGTGATTCTGAATCCTGATGAAATTAATGTAAAAGATCAAACTTCCAACATGTATCCACTACATGTATGCAGAACAAATTTAGGAATTTTTTATTTGAACCCCTGGAAGTTTAAGCTTCTCTCTCTAATTCACTTATTAATGCATCTTAGACCTAAAAGTATTTTACAGAAAATCTCCATCTGACCCCAGAAGCAAAACTCACACAGTAACTCTGTAGTAGTGTGAGAATTACAGTAAGATTGGGGGAATGTGGTAAAGGTGTTTCCATACTTAGAGGACACTTTGCATTAGCAGCACATGCTTCAGTGCTCTGGGAGTGTTTATAGCGCTGTGACTTTAACACTTCATGACTGAGAGCTGCTGCTACAGCAACTTCACCCACAGCTACCATGACTTTGATCCCCGTCTTCATCTGGACACTGATCCTCTGGACTCAAGGTCAGACACTGCTTCAGATTTTGTCTATGAAATTATATTTTCATACAAATACAAAAACGAATATTTCAGTAATTTACAGTTGATGCTATTTTGGATTGATTTTTTTGTTTGTTTGTTTTTTTCCCCTCAGAGTGCAGAGGTCAAGCCACAGTAACTCAGACTCCTGCAGTGAAATCTGCTGCTCCAGGAGAAACAGTCACCATCAACTGTAGAACCAGTCCGGCAGTGAAATATTACAGCTCATACGGCCACTACTTACACTGGTATCAGCAGAAACCTGGAGAAGCTCCTAAATTCCTGATTAAACTTGCAAATCAGCTACAGTCAGGTTTTCCAGCTCGTTTCAGTGGCAGTGGATCTGGATCTGATTTCACTCTGACCATCAGTGGAGTCCAGACTGAAGATGAAGCAGATTATTACTGTCAGAGTGTACACGACATCTCTGGCTACTGGTTCACACAGTGTTATAGAGTGGTACAAAAACCTCCCTCAGTCAGATTGTAGAGAGACTGAACTGCTGCAGCTGGGAGCGACTGCAGGTGCTGAGTTGGAGGATGTGATACGACACAATGACACAAATTTTATGTATTTTTGCATGATTTTTAGCTGCACTGAACACAGGAAAGACATCTTTGAGTTCAGGTCTGTGTTCCGCTCAGGACTGTATAATTTTGTCACCATTTCATATGTGATGGTGAGGACTAAATTTCCATTTTTTGTTGGATTTGTTTCACTAGCAAATGGCCACTAATCTGTACAGGTGATGTTTCATTCATACTACTACAGCAAGTACTTTGATGTAGTATGCTCTGGCCCCATCCCAATGCGACCTGGAGGCATAGCTTACAGCAGGTTATGGTCGGTGAACTGCTGGATGTCCAGGTGGTGCTCAGAAAACAGTGTGGGCTTTATAGATAATTGGAGCACCTTTAAGGACAAAGCTGCCTGTTAGGGCAGAATGGTATCCATTCCACTCAGGAAAGTGCTGCTCTTCTTTCATTTAGTATAGCAAATAATATCATTAGAGGCCTAGTTAATTGGTGACTACATAGAACGCAGATCAGGGAGCAGACAAACCGACTAACCTGATCGTCTGCCAGCTGCATAGCTGTCGTCACTCAGTGTTCACCATATTAAAACTGTGTATGTTCCCCAAGCTAAACAAAAATTTAGAAAAAGTCTGTTTCAGTAATTTAATTCATATAAAGGCTACAAATTCACTCATAATGTTCCCGGTCATTCCATTATAAATCCACAATATTACATATATTATCACCTAATAATGATATTAACACCTGATATTTTTAACAACTACAGCTGGTAAACATTGCGTTAACACGTTGAACTTGTATTTGTTCCATATGCCCTGTAGGCCTCCTGTACCTGCGCTCATACTACTCATTTGTTTTTATGGAAAAACATTGTATAAATATTATTTTGACTACAACAAAAACTATGATGAAACCTAGTGTTCTATTTATGATGGAAAATTTCACTGACATGTTTACCAAAGTAATTTTCTTTTTGTAACCAGGTAAATTTTCTAAACTGTGGCACAAAATAACAACTTTTGTGTCCCTGGTTAAAACTGACCGGTAAGATTAATTTATTGAAAACAAAAACTCAAACATAAACAGGGAAAACGTATCTATATTACAGAAGTAATGCTTGAAATAAACATTGTATGAACACATTTACAACTTTCTCATTTAGCTCTGAAAAGACTAGTGTCATCCCAATATTCCTCAGTTTTGTCCTCTCATGAGCATGTTGGGTAATACAGTATACTGAGGCCATTGCATGTTCTTAGTAAATATATACAGCACGCCTGTGGCGCACAGCTTGTCTTTTTTTATTTTATTATTTCTTGGTGCACACAGTTGGCACCTCTTTACTTTGCCTCCTCCTTCACTGGTTGTTGTGGATGTTGCTGCTGTTGCTTGCATGTCTCTCACCAATGCAGCAGAGGATGGTGTTTGTGAAAGGTGTCGGCGCCCTTGAATGCTTGAATGGTCCACCATGTTTTTGCCAACAGTACCAGTCTCCTCTTGTAGTTTTTCCCCTCTTTCCAGACTGAACTGATCTCCCTTTAAACCACAAAGCCAGTATAGGCCGACACATCAATTATATTGAAAAAAAAAAAACCTTCTTCCAGGAGTCTCAAAAACCTTTCTTCTATCTACAGTAGGTTTGAGACGTCCATGACAATGGCTACAACTGAGTCCATGAAGAAAAGTTGAGAACAGGACTTGATGTCATCTACTCTGGATATGGCATATCACATTGGCCCTGGGGGTATCCTGATGATATTTTCACTTGGAAGCTGGACATGACATCCTCCTCAAGGTTGTACACTGTGTCATCATCAACCTCTGAAATTTCTTACTCTAAAACCTCCTCACTGGCAAACGGGCTTCTCTCCTCCTGATCACTGTCATTGTCAAATATGAATTCCAGAACTTCAGTATATCAGTATATCAATATATTGTTCATTGTGCTGCAACAGACTGAACTGTTAGACCTCAAAAAAGGTTTGTATTTCAGAGATGTGTGAAAGTTGTATGATTGAAACAATGTTTTAGTTTTGTTTTTCAACAGCCGTGGTTCCTGTGGGGTACAAATTATATTGTTGATACTGTAGGTTCATGAGGGTTGACATAGAAGCCAAAAATGTTTGTGTGTGTGTGTGTGTGTGTGCTGAAAGACACCTGCATGTCGAGGTGTGGGAAAGAAATGTAGAAATGTGTTTTTTGTTTTTGTTTTTTTTTGTTTGTTTTTTTAACATTAATTGTAGAATTGTAGTCTTACCCATTAATTTCCAATGGCCTGTCATTTTTGACTGGAAACACACCATGAGTGTTGAGTGCAGCCGGAGCTCTAGAGAGAGCTGATTGTCCGAGCTCTCTGGAGATATAGTCTGGCTAAAAAAAAAAAGTAAAAGATTTATAAGTTTGTAATTATAACATTTGTAAAAAAAAAATAAAATAAAAATAAGAGTCAGTTTACCATCTCATATTTCTAAAAGGAAGTTTTTCTCCTATCAGCTTCTCCTATCAGCTTCCTGATAGTTCTCTGTGTTTCCATTATCAACAAAACACTTTAAACCAGATGATATGGCATCCCATCTGTCCGATAGTACGCACCTTTTCAACACCTTTCTTCACTGTGCATATATAAGCATCACACCAGGGTAACGTTTAATTTTCAAGATGATGCTATTATTTATGTTGACTTATCTTTAATATGAAATCACCAATAAAATATCATTCATGCTTTATTACTGCTGTCATTCTTCCACTACTACACAAAGTGACTTATTTTGGCATTTCAGACTTAAAAGTATATTACAGAAAATCTTCACCTGATCCTAGGAAAACTCACACAATAGGTCTGTAGTAAAATGCTGCAGTAGTTGCTACAAACCTCACCCTTAGCTACCATTAACCAGAGGTGGAAAGGAACAAATTACATTTACTCGCGTTACTGTAATTGAGTAGTTTTTTTTTGTGTACTTCTACTTTTTAAAGTAGTTTTTAAAATCTGTAATTTTACTTAAGTATGTTTTGTTTGAAGTATTGTACTTTGCTACATTTGAAATCATATTTGCTACTGAGTAAAAAAAAATGAAATAAATAATAATAATAAAAAAAAAAAATTAAAAATAATAATGCAACGGAGAAGGAAGAAAATTGCACCCCGGAAACCACTGCACTGATTGATGGGCGGGGAAAACAAACGCGCTAAACTCCCAAGAATGATGGAGATGGACAAAACAGATGCCAGTGATGCAGACCCAGCTTAAAGCGAAATGCCATCAAATTCTTATGAAGCAAACCCCTGGATATTTTAACGGTCATTACTAATAATTTTAATAATAATAATAATTTTTATTTATATAGTGCCACTCCAGAGCACAAGGACACTTTACAATTTTACTAATGTAAACATAGTACAAAACAGACATTAAAGTAGAGACGAGGAGGGGTGGGGGTGGGGGTGGGGGGGGGTAATACAAAACAGAACATAAAAGACAGACATGTAGAGGACTGAACCAGTTACATTGAAAAAGTAGCTTTTTAGTAGCTTATTTTAGAGTAGATTATTCAATCCGGCACATAACTGTTCATAACATCGCTTTTACGATTTCACTTATGGTGCAGGTTAAACTTCAGGCAGATATCTAAGTACTTTAAAGGATTAATTAAATTATGTTCAAGCAGTTTTGCGTGATGATGGCTTAGTGGTTAGCACTGCCTGGTGTGTGAATGAGTGTGTTGCCATGTGTATGTGTGTGTGTCCTGCAATGGATTGCCACTCATGTCCTGGAATAGGTTGCAGGCCTTAAATAATTGAGTGAACATACTTCCAGAGTTTGAGAGCTTGAGTGGTACTGTGCAATGCATTTAGGATTTGAGGATCGCAGTGACTTATACAGTCATCTCTTCATACAACTGAAACAAAATAAAAAAAACAATGTAAAAATATGATTAAAATTGTTCAATCCAGACTAGTGTTAATTTTCTCCTGAGACAAATCCACCAACAAATGTAAAATTTTGTACATTGTAACATCAAATAAAAAGTCCTGAGCTGAAAACAAAACCCATAAGCCCATATGTTTCTTTCCTGTGTTCAGTGCAGCTACAAACAAAAATGTGTCGTATCACATCCTCCAACTCAGCACCTGCAGTCGCTCCCAGCTGCAGCAGTTCAGTCTCTCTACAATCTGACTGAGGGAGGTTTTTGTACCACTCTATAACACTGTGTGAACCAGTAGCCAGTAATGGAATGTGCACTCTGACAGTAATAATGTGCTGCATCTTCAGTCTGGACTCCACTGATGGTCAGAGTGAAATCAGATCCAGATCCACTGCCACTGAAACGAGCTGGAAAACCTGACTGTAGCTGATTTACAAGTTTAATCAGGAGTTTAGGAGCTTCTCCAGGTTTCTGCTGATACCAGTGTAAGTAGTGGCCGTATGAGTCTTTGTACACTGCCTGACTGGTTCTACAGTTGATGCTGACTGTTTCTCCTGGAGCAGCAGATTTCACTGCAGGAGTCTGAGTTACTGTGGCTTGACCTCTGCACTCTGTAAAATATAAGGATAATGCATCAAGAAACTGAAACATTATAATACATAAAAATGTGTATTTGTATGAAGAGATGATTGTAGAGATAAAATCTGAAGCAGTGTCTGACCATGAGTCCAGAGGATCAGTGTCCAGATGAAGACGGGGATCAAAGTCATGGTAGCTGTGGGTGAAGTTGCTGTAGCAGCAGCTCTCAGTCATGAAGTGTTAAAGTCACAGCGCTATAAACACTCCCAGAGCACTGAAGCATGTGCTGCTAATGCAAAGTGTCCTCTAAGTATGGAAACACCTTTATCACATTCCCCCACCTTACTGTAATTCTCACACTACTACAGAGTTACTGTGCAAGTTTGGCATTCATTCTTTACTACGTTTATGCATCAAGTAATTTGTATTTCTCACTGTAAAGATAAATCTCATCCCTAATCAATGTTTTGGTGTTATTGCTCCTACAGGCCAAGAAGTGACAAAGAAAACAAGCTAATAAGGAAATCTAAAAATAAAATAGAAATGTAGTGAAGTGTTTGTGTGTGTGTGTGTGTGTGTGTGTGTGTGTGTGTGTGTGTGTGTGTTTTCACATATGGCGTGACAGGTTTTTGTATAGAAACGCCTTCTCTTTTTAAAATCTCGGCAAATCATTAATTGATTTACAAAATTTATTGAAATGTAATGAATTGTAAAAAATAAAATTATAATATTAATAAATTGTAATAATTATAATAAAATGAATTTAATATAGAAAAAAATCAATAAAATAGAGAAACATAATGTGAAGAAGAGAGCTGCTTCTATAAAGGTTCTTTTGTTGCATTTTGTAAAATTCTGTATGAAACACTTAATTTCTTTTATCAGATACAGTACATGGGAAATATTAACTTTTACTGAAAATTTTTTTGCTTTGTATTACTCTAATTTATCATTGCACTAAAATTTGTGTAGCAATAAAGCATGAAACATATTGGTTTATTTTTGATTTCCCATTAATCATAAGCCATAAATATTTCTTAACATCATCTAAAACAATTAAACAGAGATAACTTTAACCTGGTGTGATGCTTATTCATGCACATGCATTTTGTTCAGTTTGTTTGGATGATTGATCAGAACTGTGACCAGCACAGAAGAACAGAAGAGCGGCTTCTACAGCCGCAGCAGCACCCTGACCCTCAGCAAGGAACGCTGGGAAGAGGCCGAGGTGTTCGGCTGTACCGTCTCCTACCACGACACGACTCAGATCACCTCGTTCCGAAAGAGTCGCTGTGAAGCTCACTAGAAATCAAGTGTACACTTTAAAGCATGCTTAGTGGTCTAAAATGTGTCAGTGGTGTAGCTATGCTGAAATAAAGCTTTAATATGGAAAACATGTCTCCTTTTTCAGTTGTGAAGTGTCTTAACAGCAGCTTTAACAGCAGGTCGAGTGCAGTGTGTGTGTTGTGCTTGAGTGAGTTTGTTTTAAGAAACATGAACATCTGCTGAAAGTGCTGATCTATTCTGAGAACTGTTCATGCAAATGTGAACCTAAAACATTTTTCTTGGTTGTAGTAGTCTATAAATCTCCATCGCTCAATTTTTTTCCTCACTCCAACTTCCTGAAAATTTTTAAACCCATTCAGTGTTTGTCTTCATGTTTCTCATATGCTCATTAATGCACCATTTTTTATTCTGCGTTTAATGTATTTGTTTCTTATTCACCCTCTATTTTGTGTTTTGAAAAATATTAAAGAAAGATAATATAGAATAGAAAAAAAGATTTTACTGCAATAGGAACAATTGCACTAAGAGTAATGTAAAAAATTTTAAACTACAAATCTACAATTTACACGTTGCAATAAAAATATAATTAAAATAGTAATGTATCAATCTATAAGTTACACAGGATGTGCAGAATGTGCAATATTCAATATAAACTATGTGCAATATATCAGGGTATAAAAAGGGTAAAGATATGGCATGTTGGTATGACAGCAGCAGTAACTGTATGTACGCATCTATTCTCTATCACTTGTGAATAGTTAGGACAAAATCTTCAGACAAGACGTTTGAAAGTGATGCTTATAAAAGAAAATTGTTACAAAAGAAAGAGCGTTCTCAGACGTAATTATATTATATATTATATAGCTTACTGGATTCTTTCAAGCTGAAAATGAGACTGGAGGAGAGTCAAGTTTGTTCATTTTCTCCTCTTCCTTATTCCTTTTCCCCCCTAAACTAGGTACCTGATGGAGTCAAGATTAAAACATTTTAACTTAGGGGTGTGAAGACTGGGTATATTCTTGGAATTACTCTTAACATTTTCGCACAAAATGGGAAAATGCAACATGTCTGTAACATTACATATTATACAGTTGCATTATTATGATTAAAATGTGGTTTATTAAATATAAATTTGTACTGTGACTAGTTTCACTCATTGCATTGGTATAAAGTATAAAGTGAGAGTCACATGTTCCATGCTTAACCCTGCAGTTGAGCTTCCAAAGGGGTGATTTGAAGATGAAGTCCACCTGGACATGTCACTCCTCTACTTCTGTTCTAACCTTCCCAGCTCACAAATTAGAATCAGGGCATCAAGAAAGTTAATAGATCCACATGGTGACGTGAAATGTGCTTAATCACTCCTAAAAAGGGTTTAAAATACCTTTAAATCAGACATTGAACAGATCCAGAATCCAGTAAGATCAAGATGACAGAACCGTTCTGAGAGCTGTGAAGAAAACCCCAAAAGACGAGTCAATGCCATCATCAACAAACTCCACAAGGCGGAGACAGAGGTAAGGAGACAGCAGAACTATAGAGGCAATACGACCAGATGTAAAGCAAGAATCACAATATCCTTTTTGGAATTCACAAAAAAAATATAAAGATCAGACACACAAAGGTATCTGAACCAAGAAAGAAAGGATTTGCATTTTATCTTAAAACATCAGTCAGTCATAGTGGAATTAGTGTCATGGTTTGGGGGGTGGCATGGATATTTTTTGACCATAGCAGAACAATAACTTCAGCCTACAAACCGTTCTGGATGGCAATTTACAGAGAACTGAAACCAATCTGACTGACCAAAAGTACACTGCCAAGACAACAAAGGGGGAGAAAAGATAGAAGGGTTCAGACTGGCCGAACTCAATCACCAGACCGTAACCCGACATAGCATGCATTGCACCTCTTGAAGAAAAATCCCAAGTCAAACATGAACGCAAGGAAACTAAGCACAAGCCTGGAAAATGAGCACAAACAAAGAATCATATCGTTTAAATAAATCAGCATAGGAGAAACAAGCAGGAAGAGAAAAAACACGCAATAGTATACCTACCAGTGAACAGAAATTTCAGATCTAGCTGTCATGCAAATGACATCATGCAAGCAATATTCTGATGTAATATGTTTGAAAGGAAACGTTGTCTTATAAACGTTGATATAATAAAATATCAGATATTTCTATGTCTTGTTATTTTCCTGGTAATATGATGTAACCTTTTGTGTCTAGGGACTCTGGCTCCAGCCGTTGCTGTAACTCTCCTTGTCCTTGTAACTGAGCAAAACTCTCACTCTGTGTGTGACAGCACCACCTAGTGTTTCATAGAATGCAACACTACTTGCTTCACTGTTCATTCCCCATAAACATTATCTCCACTTGGTCCAGTCATTACAGTAGTTTTACTGCCAGTTTTTCTTAACTGGATGCTGTTTTGCTGTAATCAGATTCTTTGTATGTTACCAGGCAACAAAGCTAGTTTCCCTCAATTTTTATAAAAAATTTATGAGGCGTGGGGACAAATATGTAAGGAGTAAAATTATGAATCTGAACTGGCCCTCCTTGCTCCAATGCAACCCTCTATAGCAATATACTGTAGTTGTTGGTTTACAGACACATTTGCATGAATGGAAAAAGTGAGTCCCAGAATAGATCAGCACTTTCAGCAGGTGGTCATGGATCTTTAGCAAACTCAAACATAACACACAGCACCTGCTGTTAAGGGGGCTGTTCCAAATCACTACCAAAGGCATTTCAAAACAGTAAAAGGAGTTACAGAAAAAGGCATGGTTCCATATCAAAGCCTTCTGAATGACATAATTCTATAAAGTGTGTAAAAAAATTTAATGTTGGTGGAATTGAAGTATCTGTACTTTTGCACGTGTAACATTTGAGAATGTACATCAATGAAAAGAAACTTTCAGTAATTTATCTTTATTTTTTAAGTCAATCTCTAATTCACTTATTTATGCATCTTAAACCTAAAGGTATTTTATAGAAAATCTCCATCTGACCTCAGAAGCAAAACTCACACAGTAACTCTGCAGTAGTGTGAGAATTACAGTAAGATTGGGGGAATGTGGTAAAGGTGTTTCCATACTTAGAGGACACTTTGCATTAGCAGCACATGCTTCAGTGCTCTGGGAGTGTTTATAGCGCTGTGACTTTAACACTTCATGACTGAGAGCTGCTGCTACAGCAACTTCACCCACAGCTACCATGACTTTGATCCCCGTCTTCATCTGGACACTGATCCTCTGGACTCAAGGTCAGACACTGCTTCAGATTTTATCTCTACAATCATCTCTTCATACAAATACACATTTTTATGTATTATAATGTCTTAATTTCATGGTGAATTATAATATATATTTTACAGAGTGCAGAGGTCAAGTCACAGTAACTCAGACTCCTGCAGTGAAATCTGCTGCTCCAGGAGAAACAGCCACCATCAACTGTAGAACCAGTCAGGCAGTGTATAATAACAACTTCTTACACTGGTATCAGCAGAAACCTGGAGAAGCTCCTAAACTTCTGATTAAACTTGCGAATCAGCTACAGTCAGGTTTTCCAGCTCGTTTCAGTGGCAGTGGATCTGGATCTGATTTCACTCTGACCATCAGTGGAGTCCAGACTGAAGATGCAGCAGATTATTACTGTCAGAGTTACCATGAGATCAGTAGTAAATATCTGTTCACACAGTGTTATAGAGTGGTACAAAAACCTCCCTCAGTCAGATTGTAGAGAGACTGAACTGCTGCAGCTGGGAGCGACTGCAGGTGCTGAGTTGGAGGATGTGATACGACACAATGACACTCTGTGGAGGAGAGGAACCACACCACACTAACTCACATCTCGACATCTCCCATTAATCATCACAACACACTACACACAGTCCATCACATCCACATCAGTAAAATAAATTATTTCATTGTTTTCTACACAACTAAAGTGCAACTCATCTTTAAAAATAACACATATCTAAGCATCAAACTCTGTTTCTCTCAAAGAAAAACAATAATGACATGCTCTAAACTCACCCCAACCTCAAACAACCAACTATGGTATCAGCACCAATTTCATTTATGTTTCATTTTATTCTATACATCATCATCCTATTAAATGAATCATACAGAGTGTGCAGTTTTTTATTATTAATTTAACTCGTAAACTCTGTCTTATAATTAAATTTCGCACCAATCACTTGACCAATTACAGTACATAAATGATGGACCTTTAAGAATCCTGTACCAGAGTGGGGCCGGACGAATTAGGCATCACTCATTTGCTTTGTGTTCTGTTCTCTTATCTCTGTGTGTATCACCACTGTTGGTGCTGATGTTAAGGGAGTTCACTCTGCACTGGTTCTTTACCACAGTTGTTCTGCACAGTCACATCACATCATGCCAACAGCTTGATGGTATGGATTTCCAGGTGGTGTTAGTAAGTGAGAGAGTGTGACTGGATTAATCACAAATATGTGATTACAGCATCAAAAAGGATGTTACTAACCATTCTCTTTCTGGGCTCATTTATGTGCTTGTGATTTTATTTTTGCATTTGCTTTGTACCTTCAATAGAGAGAGAGAGCAAAGAAAAACTTTGCAAGACAGGTTTCCACCACAAGAGAGAGGCAAACAGCAACATTTGAATAAGTTTCAATAAACACCACCTGAGAGTTGATGAGTGGCGGCACAGTGGTGTAGTGGTTAGCTCTGTTGCACCTCCAGGGTCTGGGTTCGATTACTGTCTCTGTGTGCATGGAGTTTGCATGTTCTCTCCATGCTTGGTGGGTTTCTTACCACAGTCCAAAGACATGCAGATTAAGCTAACTGGCATTTCCAAATTGCCCGTAGTGTGTATGTGTGTGCGATGGATTGGTATGCTGTCCAGGGTGTACCCCACCTTATGCCCTAAGCCTTCTGAGACTGGCTCCAGGCCCCCCGCAACCCTGAATACAGGATAAAGCAGTATAGAAGATGAGTGAGTGAGTGTCCGCTTAAGTAAAACTTAAAATGAGGTCTCTGTTAGTAGCTAAGCCTCTGGCTAAGCCTCTGTGCTAGTGATTGGCCACGTTCTGGTAGGTCTTCTGGAAGCGCTTGAGTATAGATTTTTTTTTTTCCAAAAAATTTGTTGCAAACTGCAAATAGGACTTATGACTTCCTTTCAACAATGGCTTTCTTCTTGCCACTCTTCCATAAAGGACAGACTTGTGGAGCGCATGACTAATAGTTGTCCTGTGGACAGATTCTTCCACCAGAGCTGTGGATCTCTGCAGCTCCTCCAGAGTTACCATGGGCTGCTTCTCTAATGTATTAATGCTCTCCTGTCAGCATTACTATAACTTAATCCTGCTTTAATCTTCTCCACAACTTTATCCCTGACTGGTCTGGCGTGTTCCTAATGCTGATTGTTCACTAACAGGATTTTGCTTCATGATGGTTTGGATCTAAACATGCTGGTCCTGAGCTGCCAGTGATCCAGACCTCCCTCTGTCCTCTGTACCTGCTGACTCATCCATGTACTGATCTGGACTCCATGATAACTTGGACTGAACTTCTAGTAGCCCAACACACATGATGCCATTATATAATTCCTGTTATCCAACCCATCTCTCCCTGAGATGGCAACTTGGGCAAGCTGTCTTGCCTGTTTGCATGCGCTTAAGGTCCGTAGCATCCCGGCACACGATGAGCTCTCGGATGATTTCACTTGCTTTATGGTGAAGTGAGAATTGTTGCCGCCTATACTCCTTGCTTTCTGCCCTTCCCTGACACTCTGTCCAGGGTTCCTCCTCATCCCGATCGCTGCCACCCATAGCCACCCCATGGTCGGTGCGGGGACCCACGTCACCCCAAGCACTGTGGTGGTTGAAAGGCACGCGTCGTATCGGTAACCGGGAGCCTTCCCAGCTCGCTAACCTTCTTCAGTCTCTCTCGGGGGCGCTCCGCAGAATGTTCTGCATGCTCCATGATGACTGCCCGAGTCCGCTTGCCATGGCCTCACTGTCACAGCCCCCCCTCCCCCCTAAAATATTTAGGGGAGGCCCCTCCGCTATGCCATCATAATGGTCTCTAAAGGAGCTGCAGCTCATTAATCCTTGAGAGAATGAACTAAAGCCTGAAGTGTCGGTCTATAGTTACATAGCGCCACTGAGCGGTAAAAGCCAGCAAACGCACAAACCCAAATGCTACTGCCGTGAGGCGCGCAGTAAAACCATTATACCGCTTAAGTTCCATCTGTAGGGAGATTTTGATCTCTGCATGTGGAATCTGAATAGCTGGGATCTAAGTTTTTGCTAAACCTTCTATAGAAGCACCCAACATATTAAGTTTTTATAGCATTTACAACATGGCCTTCTTGTCCACATAAATAACAAAAGACAGGAATGTTAAATTACTGTTAGCAACTGTTTGATTCTCCTTTACAGGATCAGCAAGGGTTGTGCCTTAGATGCAGTCTAATGCTGAAGGGGGTTTGCAGAAGGGGGACCTGCTCAGTATTAGGCAGGTGATCATACTGTTATGGCTGATCAATGTATTTCTGTTCAGTAGGAGTCATGTACAAAGGTATGGCTCTACTAGTCAGCTCTAACAGCATTTCGTTCTCAATTTCTTTTAAAAGTTAGTGAGTTTTCTATGTAATTTCATTCAATCAGATTCTAGGGGTAGATTGTTTTTTTAATTAGTTCAGCCTTAAAGCAAGTCAAAATACAGAGCATGTAGAAAATCAAACAGTTAGTGGGTCCTGTTAATGTATTGGTTGTAATATCATATATTAAACAGTTTTTTTTAATCATTTGCAGACATCGTATATTCATATATTCAAAAAGGGTTTGTTATTTATGAAAGTCTGTGTTAAGGGGTTAATGTTAAAATATCAGGTATGTTGTTCAAAACAGTAAAAAAAACTGATAATTATGTATAATTTGTATATAGCGTACAGACGCAAATGATTAGTTTAACAAACTGAAATCGTGCAGTAATGAGATGCAGGTATTATCAGGTGATGTTTTCATGACATTGATACAGTGGTCCATTTATAATTTGTGTAGGAAGTGCATAGTTACTGTTGTAAAGTAAACATTTCATAATGCAAATCGCTTTATTAATAATCAGAGCATGGCATTTCAGTGATACACAACACATACAGTGGGGCAAAAAAGTATTTAGTCAGCCAACAATTGTGCACGTTCTCCTACTTAAAAAGATGAGAGGCCTGTAATTTTCATCATAGGTATACCTCAACTATGAGAGACAAAATAATAAGTGATATTACGTGATAATAAAATCACACTGTAGGATTTTTAATTAATTAATTGGTAAATTCCACAACCTCCAACAGTCACACTCCAAACTCCACTATGGCCAAGACCAAAGAGCTGTCAAAGGACACCAGAAACAAATTTGTAGACCTGCGCCAGGCTGGGAAGACTGAATCTGCAATAGGTATGCAGCTTGGTGTGAAGAAATCAACTGTGGGAGCAATTATTAGAAAATGGAAGACATACAAGACCACTGATAATCTCCCTCGATCTGGGGCTCCACGCAAGATCTCACCTTGTGGGTTCAAAATGATCACAAGAACTGTGAGCAAAAATCCCAGAACCACACAGGGAGACCTAGTGAATGACCTGGGACCAAAGTAACAAAGGCTACCATCAGTAACACACTGCGTGCCAGAGACTCAAATACTTCAGTTCCAGACGTGTCCCCCTGCTTAAGCCAGTACATGTCCAGGCCCATCTGAAAGTTGCTAGAGAGCATTTGGATGATCCAGAAGAGGATTGGGAGAACGCCATATGGTCTGATGAACTTTTTGGTAAAAACTCAACTTGTGGTGTTTGGAGGAGAAAGTTGCATCCAAAGAACACCATACTGTACATACTGTGAAGCATGGAGCTGGAAACATCATGCTTTGGGGCTGTTTTTCTGCAAGGGGACCAGGACGTCTGATCCATCTAAAGGAAAGAATGAATGGGGCCATGTATAATGAGATTTTGACTGAAAACCTCCTTCCATCAGCAAGGGCATTGAAGATGATACGTGGATGGGTCTTTCAGCATGACAATGCAATGAAGGAATTACTTCCTAAGAAGCATTCCAAGGTTCTGGAGTGGCCTAACCAGTCTCCAGATCTCAACCCCATAGAAAATCTTTTGGAGGGAGTTGAAAGTCCATGTTGCCCAGCAACAGCCCCAAAACATCCTTGCTAGATGATCTAGAGGAGATCTGCATGGAGGAATGGGCCAAAATACCAGCAACAAGACTTACAGAAAATGTTTGTCCTCTGTCATTGCCAACAAAGGGTATATAACAAAGTATTGAGATAATTTTTTTAAAATAAATTCTTTAATTCTTTAAATTAAATTCTTAAAAAATCCTACAATGTGATTTTCTGGATTTTTTTTTTTTCTTATTTTGTCTCTCATAGTTGAGGTATACCTATGATGAAAATGACAGGCCTTTCTTATCTTTTTAAGTGGGAGAACTATTAAAAATTACATTGTGAAAGAGTTAAAGAAGTAAATAAATGCCAGAGGAAACGCACAGTGAATCAGAAGAAGGTGAGCTGAGTAAAGTGTGTGTGAGCTCACAGCTCTGAGCACTGCTCCATGTTCACTGTGTTCACTACAGTAGGTTGGTTCTCCTTGAAGGCCTCACAGGTCACCAGCTTGTTCCTTCCAGGTCAGACTCCAGTCCGAGTGCATTTGTTTTAGCTCACTCTGTTTCACTTCCCTTTGTATCTTACAAAGCAGAACTTCAGAGTTCAGTGGAGCATCACAAACGTTTCACATTCACATCAAATAACTTTACCGTCTGAAAACTACAAGAATTAATATTACTGCAATCATTAAATGTTTAAAATTAGTTTTACTACAGAGTCAGAAAACAGAAAAATAAAAATGACTTGACATGAATACACAGCATTTAACACACAGCTTGTGTTATGTAGTTTTAATAAATTCACTTTAGACGTCAAAAAAACATTTTACTTCAGTAAAAACATGTCAATAACAAAGAAATTATAATGTATATATAGTTTTTAAATGCAGATAAACATTAAATACTAGCACTGTAGTCATTTAAATTTTGCCATATTTGCCTAAAGTACGTAAAGTTTAAGAACTTTTCCATTTTATTAGGTGGATTGATTGAAAATAATTATTTGCATCACTCCAATAAACGTATTTATCTCAACATTTACTTCATTAGTAAACAGTGTTGGGTATAACCTGTTACAAAGTATGATTATTTCATTTACAGTCAAGAACATTACTGTATATTTACTCACTTCTAACAGTGATACTGTTTCTTCAGTATCTTCTGATCTTCTTCTGTTTTTTCAACATATAAACTACACTGAGAAACAGTGAGAAACTCATTAACATCCAGTGAAATTTTAAGCTTCTTTCTCTAATTCACTTATTTATGCATCTTAGACCTAAAAGTATTTTACAGAAAATCTCCATCTGACCCCAGAATCAAAACTCGCACAATAACTCTGTAGTAGTGTGAGAATTACAGTAAGTTTGGGGGAATGTGGTGAAGGTGTTTCCATACTTAGAGGACACTTTGCATTAGCAGCACATGCTTCAGTGCTCTGGGAGTGTTTATAGCGCTGTGACTTTAACACTTCATGACTGAGAGCTGCTGCTACAGCAACTTCACCCACAGCTACCATGACTTTGATCCCCGTCTTCATCTGGACACTGATCCTCTGGACTCAAGGTCAGACACTGCTTCAGATTTTTATGCTAAAAATGATCTCTTCTTACAATGTAATAATACAATGTACATTGTATTATGACATTTCAGTTTCATGGTGAATTATAATATATATTTTACAGAGTGCAGAGGTCAAGTCACAGTAACTCAGACTCCTGTCGTGAAAGCTGCTTTTCCAGGAGAAACAGCCACCATCAACTGTAGAACCAGTCAGGCAGTGTACAAGGACTCACACGGTGACTACTTACACTGGTATCAGCAGAAACCTGGAGAAGCTCCTAAACTCATGATTAAACTTGTAAATCAGCTACAGTCAGGTTTTCCAGCTCGTTTCAGTGGCAGTGGATCTGGATCTGATTTCACTCTGACCATCAGTGGAGTCCAGACTGAAGATGCAGCAGATTATTACTGTCAATGTTGGCATTCCATCAGTAGCGTCTGGCACTAACACAGTGTTATAGGGCCGTACAAAAACCAGAGCGACTGCAGGTGCTGAGTTGGAGGTGATACGACACAATGATAGTCTAAAACACACACACACACACACACACACACACACACACACACACACACACACACACACACACACACACACACACACACATATCAAATAACCATATAACATTAAAACATCCTACTTCATATTGTGTATTGTAGGTCTCACTTAATGCCGCACATCCCACAGACGCTCAAACAGGTTGCGACAGTCACTTATTTTGTACCGATACAGTGGAGGAAGTCATATTAGAAATATGCAATTTTAGACTAAGAGTTAAAATCCATAGTGGCATTTGTAGTAAGAGATGGGAATAAGGTTTACGAGGTCACAAAGTGTATCTTTACGCAAAAAAAAAAGCTTATTCCTCTTTTTTACCACCTACACTGTAAACCCTAATGCTCAAAGTAATTAAACATATTGAGTACTGTTAACTTAAATAATTACAATGAATTCAAATTTATGAACCTTGATGAGAACTTTTTAGTATTTATGAGTTTGGGGAAATGACACTTTTCAAGTTAGCTGAACAAATTCGATATTTTAATTAACTGTAAATACCTTCCATTAAGTAACAGTAACTGTCACCATATAAAGTTCCACCAACTTAAAATCTTTCAGCCTAGTGATTTTGTGTCTGAGGTCATCAGGGCAATAGGGGCACTGGTGGCTCAGTGGGAGGTTTTTCATCTGCCATGCGAACAGCCCGGGTTCGATTCCCAACAACTGGATGAAGTGTCTGTCCCAAGCCCGGATAAAATGGGAGGGTTGCGTCAGGAAGGGCATCTGGTGTAAAACCTGTGCCGAGCTTGTGTGCGGACCGGATTGTCTGCTGTGGCGACCCATTGGTGGGAGCAGCCGAGAGACCAACAACAATCTATTTGATTTGAACAAATAAAAAAAATGTAAAATTGCTATTAAATAGTATGAGTTAGGCAACTCAATAATGCAAGTAAAGAACGATTAATATGAATGAGTACAACAAACCGAGAAACTGATGGACAATTTTTTTGTTTTGCCAACTTATTCGGGTTTACAGTGTACTATAGTTTCTTAAACTGCATCAAACAGTTAAATTGCATTATTATTATTATTATTATTATTATTTTACACTTTTCAGTGTCTCTGCAATCACATTGTTATTTTTATCTTTTATAATTCTTCCAGCCATTCTCTGGTACAGTTGCAGAATTATATACACTTTATTACATACACTCATCATACACGTCAAGGTCAGACGTTTCATGTATTCTATTTCTTGAGGGAGCACACTTCAATGGTAATGTCATCCAAAATATTTTTTTTTCATATTTTTATTTTTATTACTAAACCAGAAACCATCAATTTTAACTGATCTGTTTATCATAAGCATTATTTCTTTCATAAAATGTCTTCTTTCTTTAGTACTTGTTCTCTGGTGATATAATACAAGGTTAGTTCTGCTCTATTGTCATTTTATGACCTTAAAGGTCTGAGAAAATGTAGGACTTTTAACCTTTCCTTTTTTTTAACAAGCACATACTACTAATTACTAATTACCAGTGTGACATCCAAAAAAAAAAAAAAAAGCATGAGAAGTAAAAGCAAGATGATGGTTTACTCAGCGAAACACACATATTTTGCGTGAACAGTTTTGAGTCCCAGAATAGATCAGCACTTTCAGCAGATGTTCATGGTTCTTCAGGCAAACTCACTCAAACAGAACACACACACACACACACACACACACACACACACACACACACACACACACACACACACACACACACACACACACACACACACACACACACACACACACACACACACACACACACACACACACACACACACACACACACACACTGCACTCGACCTGCTGTTAAAGATGATGTTCCAAATCAAATGCCAAGGTCATTTCACTACAGTGAACGGAGACATGCTGTCCACGTGAAAAACACATTTTACCATTTCTACACCACTGACACCACCTTAGACCTTAGATTCTTTAAAGTTGTTTTAAACTCGAATTCTAGTGGACTTCAGAGTGATTCTTTTGGAACAAGGTGATCTGAGTGGTGCTGTGCTGTGAGACCAGTGGCAACATGTTAGGGGCCTTTAAGGCCTTCAGTAAAGGCATTATATTTGAAAAATATGGCCAGTGGTACAGTAGCTTTGTGGTTAAGACATTGAACGTCTGTTTGAAATATTGTTGGTTTAAAACCTCAGCTTCATAAATGCCATAAAGATGAAGTGTAATTAAGGTTTCTCTGCATAAGGGCTGAAACAAAAATCATAATAACTCCTTACGTATAACTCAGTGTTTGTGAAGGTGGTTGGGAAGGAGGACTCTGAAAGAGCTTAGGCTTCATTTCATTTTCCTACATTTACTGTACATTTAGGCATTTGGTAGACGCTCTTATCCAGAGCGACTTACAAAAAGTGCTTTAAAGTTTACATCACTGGATCGATACTTACACTGGGTTACTAGGTTAATAACTAAGTGTCATCATAACTGGGAAGAGTTTTTTTTTTCTTTTTGTTTCACTTTCAGCACATTTTTTATCCATTCATTCATCTTCTATTGTAGCCCCTTCCTGTCCTTGTCGCTAACAGTCTCTCACTATGTGTGTGACGGCACCACCTGGTGTTTCATAGAGTGCAACACTACGTATATGCTTCACTGTAGTTCAGGTATCTCTCCTCGTTGCTGGTTTCATGTGTCATGAGACAAACGGTCTAGGCCAGGCTCTAACATTATGTCTTTGTCCTCCGAATTACATAGCTGTGTCTTGTCCATGCCCCATATCCATTGTTCCACTTGCTTCAGTCATTAAAATAGTTTTATGGCCAGTTTCTCTAACCTGCATATTCTTCTGTTATAATCTTAGGGCAAATATTTTTTTTTTATTATTCGTTGCCGTGTTACCAGGCAACATTGCAAGTCTGCTTCAATTGTACATATATTAAGGTGTAAACTTTACCTTATTTTTAAACTGCAAGTGACACCATGTTAGTCAGTGTGTGTGTGTGTGTGTGTGTGTGTGTGTGTGTGTGTGTGTGTGTGTGTGTGTGTGTGTGTGTGTGTTTTAACGTTATCATATTTTCACAAATTCTGTCTAAACAGGATAGAAACTGCTTTAATGAGTGAAATACACACATTTGCATGAACAGCTCTGAGTATCAGAATAGATCATCACTTTCAGCAGATGTTCATGGTTCTTCAGATGAACTCACTCAAGCAGAACTCACAGCACCGCACTGTTAAAGCCGCTGTTCCAAATAGCGGCGGCAGGTATTTCGTACCCTAAGCCTCCCGTATACAGGATAAAAAGTTATAGACAATGAGTGACCGTTTCACTCAGGTGATGTTTTCATGAGAAAAGAAGTTATGGAAAATGATGCATTCATAATTTGTGTATGATGGTTCATGACGTGCATGATTATTAATGTGAAGCAAATATTTTATAATGCAAACAACTTTATTATTAATTCAAAGCATGACATTGCAGTTATACACACATAGCACATATTCAGGTGCTAAGTAAAAAGAAACGTTGAGTTTAACAGATGCTTGTCTGAGCTCACATTAAGAACACTAATTATATTGTGAAAGAGGTACATTTGAGCATTACAGGCCAGATGTAACACACAGTGAAGAAGTAGAACGTGAGCTGAATAAAGTGTGTGTGTGAGCTCACAGCTCTGAGCACTGCTCCATGTTCACTGTGCTCACCACAGTAGGTTGGTTCTCCTTGAAGGCCTCACAGGTCACCAGCTTGTTCCTGCACTGCTCCGAGTTGAGACTCAGTGTGCTGCTCCAGCTGTAGAGGCCGTCTGTGTGCAGAACATCAGCACTGTGACTCTCCCCCGAGGTCCAGCTGTTCCCATCAACCTTCCAGGTCAGCCTCCAGTCCGAGGGGAAGCCCTTGTTGGCCACACACACAAGTGTGACCTTCTCCTGCTGCAGCTCCACACTGGAGGGGGGCAGCACCGTCACACTGGGCTGGGTGAGACCTACACACATGTACACAAATGCACAGTTGAGACAGGAATCGACAGCTGTCATTCACTCAGGCTTCATTTCACCTCACTGAGTGTTTCACTTCCTTTTAAATCTTACAGAGCAGAACTGAGTTCAGTGGAGCATCACACACATTTTACATGTAGTTCAAATAATTTTTCATATATTATCTAAAATAATTGATATTACTGTTATCATCAGATGTTTAAAAATTTTTTACTTTATATATATATATATATATATATATATATATATATATATATATATATATATATATGAAGAAACTGCATTTAACACACAGCTTTAATATATCATCTAAATGAATAATTTTTAGACATTAACATTTAACTTCACTATAAACATGTCAATAACATGGACAAACAAGAATGTATAGATTGTTTGTAATTGCAAATTAACATTAGCTACTAACACTGGATTCAGCTTCATTTTGCCAGATTCTAAAACGAGGAAAGTTTGAGAAACAGAAGGATTTTGATCTAAAATTTAATTTCCTTAGGTGGATTCATTGAAATCAATAATTATTTGCATCACTTCATTAAACTCATTCATCTCAACATATACTGAATGTCATTAGTAAACAGGTTACTTACGGCCCACAGACAGTTTGGTTCCTCCACCAAAAGGACAGCACAGTGATACACACAGGTTTAGTGGCCGTACAAAAACCCTGCTGCTCTAAACTCACTGCTCTCTCCATCCATTTAAACCTCTTATTACAAAACAGTTACAAAACACCAACTTCTGCTCACAGCAGCTGATTAATACACGAACTTTCTGAATGTTTTCTAAGATATTCTGTGGTTTTGATCTTTAAAAGTCAGAAAGGTCAACCAAGCGCTGAATGCTCTTAAATTACATACAATAAAAGCACAACCTTCATGAAATGTACCCATATGGATAATTCCACCACTCCTTTTATGAACTGATAGAAATGTATGATATGGTATTTTTGAAATATCAAAAGAAATAAAAGTCCTACAATAATCCACAATCAGAAAGACTATGTGTATTTACTCACTGCTGACACTGATGCTGCTGCTTCCACCATAAATCCACTACAGTGAGAAACTCATTAACATTCAGTACAAACACA
This sequence comes from Clarias macrocephalus, assembly GCA_011419295.1. NCBI lineage: Eukaryota > Metazoa > Chordata > Actinopteri > Siluriformes > Clariidae > Clarias > Clarias macrocephalus. The sequence continues at coordinate 11,501 of JAAGKR010007759.1, read as the reverse complement.
TCCAGTGACAGTTTAAACTTCTCCCTCTAATTCACTTATTTATGCATCTTAGACCTAAAAGGATTTTACAGAAAATCTCCATCTGACCCCAGAATCAAAACTCACACAATAACTCTGTAGTAGTGTGAGAATTACAGTAAGATTGGGGGAATGTGGTAAAGGTGTTTCCATACTTAGAGGACACTTTGCATTAGCAGCACATGCTTCAGTGCTCTGGGAGTGTTTATAGCGCTGTGACTTTAACACTTCATGACTGAGAGCTGCTGCTACAGCAACTTCACCCACAGCTACCATGACTTTGATCCCCATCTTCATCTGGACACTGATCCTCTGGACTCAAGGTCAGACACTGCTTCAGATTTTATCTCTACAATCATCTCTTCATACAAATACATTTATTGTTTAAATTATAATTATTCAATATGCTGCGTTATTTACTTACTTTCTTTCTTTCTATCTGGCTACAGAATGCAGAAGTCAAGTATCAATAACTCAGACTCCTGCAGTGAACTCTGCTCTTCCAGGAGAAACAGTCACCATCAACTGTAGAACCAGTCAGCCAGTGAACAAGTGGTCAGGTGGTGAGGATTTATTCTGGTATCAGCAAAAACCTGGAGAAGCTCCTAAACCCCTCATTAAACTGGTAAATCAGCTATACTCAGGAGTTCCAGCTCGTTTCAGTGGCAGTGGATCTGGATCTGATTTCACTCTGACCATCAGTGGAGTCCAGACTGAAGATGCAGCAGATTATTACTGTCAGGGTGTACATTACATCAGTAGCATCTGGCACTAACACAGTGTTATATAGTGGTACAAAAACCTCCCTCAGTCAGATTGTAGAGAGACTGAACTGCTGCAGCTGGGAGCGACTGCAGGTGCTGAGTTGGAGGATGTGATACGTGTTGCTCTGTTACTCACACACACACACATATATATATATACACACACATGCACACTGTCAAAGCTCTCTAGGTCTCTGATTTTTTACGTACAGATGTATTATGTACTTTGAGCTCTGGAGTGAAAATCCATAGTGTCATCTGCAGTGAGAGAGATCAACCACGATAACACTGCATTTAACAGTTAATCTGTTAGAGTTAATCTGTTACAGACTGTTTAGTGTGTTCCGACAAGTCACTGATGCCAAATACACATCAAAGTAGTTACAAATCCAAACCAGAATTGATGATTTTTGAGCTTGTTGATGGCTATCAAAGGATCTGTTATAGGTCAAAACTTCCTTTGATTATGGTGCCATTATTTAACAATCCTATTGTTATCCTTCTGTTCAGTGTTGCATTAATTTGCATAGCCAATAACTTGTATTCAGTCAAACCAATCTTACTTCTCCAGCACATGCCAAAGATTTTCAGGGGAGACCAGTTAATGTGTGAAAAATGATTGATCTGGAATATATCTGTGCTATCAGGGAAGAAAAACTCAGTTGATGGGATAACTTGCTCATGCAGTAAGGTAGTCAATGTACTTCATTTTAACTTTGCTTAGTCTAGACCTGACCAATTCAACACTACATCATTACACTACATCAAACAGTTAATCTGCACTGAAGGAAAATAGGTATTTTGACAATTTTTTTGTGTTGTTCCTTTTAACTTTTGTCATTCTTCTACACATTGTTGCCGCTGATTCTGCTCCAAGCACTTTTGAAAGACTTTAACTCTGGTACAGTTGCTAAGTTGGTAATATTTGGACTTTCAATGATATCTATGAATGGGTATTTTTCTGGGGTAGGGTGCTTGTACAACATTTTTTTTTTCATTAAGTGTGCAAAATAAACATACACCCACTTATTTTTAATTATTAATTGAGTGCTACTAAAAAGCCCAAGGCCTCTCAACATTCTGTTGTGCTAATTGACAACAGCTGGTAGCTTCTCTGTGCCAACATTTAAACCATTTGGTTAACAGGACTTAATGAATAAATCCACACACATACAATGGAAAAGTTCTAGGAGCTCAGTGCAGATCTGAAAAAGAGGATGAGAGATTTACAGTATAAAAGTCAACTTATCTTTTTGAGCCATTTCTGCAGATTTCAAAATTTCGAAGGACCAAGGACTTAGAGAAGACCCAAACCTGTCACCCTCAGCTAATGAGCTCAGATGGTTAGGAACCAAAGCCTAAATAAAGCACCGACAGATCACTGGAACCATAGATGATTGTATAGTGGGCCCTATGCATGGTGGGCTTCATGTACTTCCCTTCCTGATTTAACCATCCCGCTGGGATAAAGTCAATCTAAACTATCAGACTTCATGACCCTGGTTCATTGCTCCAAAGTCCAATCTTTAGCAAGTTGCCTTTTTCCTCATTAGTTTCACTAACAAGATGCTTTCTTATGACCATAAAACTGGTTAGTACCAATCCTGTTAGCTCCCATCATGTTGTGAGTTTGGAAATGTTTATTTTTATTATTTTTGATATATATGTCATTTCTACTTTTGATTTATTATGATGCAACTTCAGGCAACCTTAGTTCAGCTTAAGCTTATTTCTATCTAGCATAAAGGTAATAGATTTACATTTGTTCTATTCAAAGCAGATAATCACCAGAAATGGATACCTTCTGCCTCTGCTTACATATTACATTAATCTTTGGCAATAAGCAACTTTTCACCAAGTTTTACCTAGGTTCTGAGTAATGGTGGGTGCTGGTTATTAATTGGTGCTTAAATTCTTGCCTCTAGTCTGTATACATTGGGTTTGGATGTTCTTACCATGCTTTGTGGGGTTCTCCCACAGATCAAATATATCTGTTGTAAGCTAATTGAAATTCCTGAATTGCTTCTAATGTAAGATTAGGTGAGCGCATGTGAACACTGTACATGCTTGTGCCCTGCAGTGGCTTGGCATACCAACCAGGAAGTCTTCCAACTTTTGAAATGGAACAGGCTCCATCCCTCCTACATAGGATAAGTGATATGAAAAATGGATGAATAAATGAAGGATCTTATGGGTGTCGAGGAACATGTTGTCGTCAGCACACTCCACTGAGCAACCAGGCATACATTTTTGAGAGTCATGACCTTGGCGTGTGTTTTGGCGGTGACATAATGGTTGGGTTCTTGAATCACAGCAGGGGTGGGTGTGGCTACGAGTTAACCACTTGCTTGGACTAAGGACAGGTTAAAAATAATATAAGATTCATTTATTTGTCACATATACCTTACAGTACAGTGCAATTATTGTTTTTATTCCCAGTTAAGATGCTGGGGTCAGAGCACAGGTTCAGCAAGGTTAAGGGCCTTTTTCAAAGGGCCTTTCTCAAGCATGCTTAACTGATTGAGCCACCACTGGCCTTTTGATGTTCTTAAAAATGCCAGTGAACAATACAAAAATTGAACAAACAGTCTGGAATCTTACCAGGTCCAGAAGATTTGTGTGCCTTTACTTTGACACAGGTCCTTGTTCTTTCTTGACATCCGACTGGGGAACGTTAAGGCTGAGCAGTGCTGTGTTGAGCTTGACTGAGTTTAGTTAAGGAAACCAAGAGCATCTGCCGAAAGTCTTGATCTATTCTGGAACTCATGCAAATCAGAGTTTCATGCCATTGTACATTGTGTGTGTGTGTGTGTGTGTGTGTGTGTGTGTGTGTGTGTGTGTGTGTGTGTGTGTGTGTGTGTGTGTGTGTGTGTGTGTGTTTCTGGGAATATCTGCCTTTTTATATAACTGTGTGAGGAGGTTTACTTTCAATTCTGTTTTTTGTGTTTGGTCATAATTTACATAACAGCCTACAGTACAATGGTGGAATTGAATTACTCTTCTTCTTACGCAAGCTCCTTTATGATGAGGCCGTCACTCATGCTTGGACTTGGTCTACAATTAAGACAGTAATTTTTTTCCAATTCAGCAAAAAGTAAAAAATCTTCACATCAAAGTGTGCATTAATTAGCGCATCTGCTGATCCGGCAATTACAGACTTTGCTGGGAAAAGGGGCCATAGAACATGTTCCCCTGCCAGACAGGCTACTAAGGTCAGTATTTCTTGGTTTCCAAGAGAGATCTTCTTGGGCTGAACATCAAAATGTTGACAGACAAAATGATTGTTTTTCAAATTCAACCAGAGGTTTGGTTTGTGACGGTCGACCTGAAGGACGCATATTTTCATATAGAAATATTGCCACACCACAGGAGGTTCCTGAGGTTTGCTTTCGGGGGCGAAGCTTATCAGTATCGGGTCCTTCCATCTGGCCTAGCCCTGTCACCCTGCACATATATAAAATGCACGGATGCAATTCTGGCTCTATGATTCCAGGGCATCCGTATTCTGAATTGTATAGACGACTGGCTGATCCTGGCTCAGTCTTTGTAGCTAGCGCTTCGACATCAGGATGTCGTCCTAGCTCATCTCCATTCTTTAGGATTGAGACTCAACGCCACAACAGGCATTCTTTCCTGTTCAGAGGACAACATATTTGGGTGTCACATGGGATTCAATCACAAGGCGGGCACAGCTGGCTCCCGCTCATGTCGAATCCATCCTCCAACACCCTGAAGGAAATCAAGCTAGGCCAGAAAGTGACTCTTCATCATTTTCAGAGATCTTTATGTCTCATGGCAGCTGCATCCAGGGTGATACCTTTGGGCCTTCTGCACATGAGAGCGTTTTCAGTTGTGGCTAAGAGCCAGGGGATTTTACTCAAGGGTCAATCCCCACAAGCTATAATGCTTACAGATCTGGCCATTAAGAACGCACGTTTCGAGAAAAAGGATCTTGCGCGCTTCCGCGGCAGCTCGCGGGAAGCTGTCAAAATGCCATTCATTACCTGTAGGGGGCAGTCGTGTGGAAGTATTATCTGAAGTATTATCTGAAGTATTGTGTGTCTACTGAAGCCAAACATGTGTTCTCTCTCTTAGGAAATGGCATAAGTCCCAAGAGGATACAAGTTTTTGCTTTAGTTTCCAGAGCCTCTGTTTATTTTGTTTTTTCAGTTTCCTTTTGTTTCCGTTTAAGTTCTTAATTAATAATTCCACACCATCTCCAAATGGAAAGGTCTTCCTGTGCGCATCACAAGCACTCTCACATACTCTTATTTTGTTGACCCCCTCTAAAGCCCTTCGTAGGTAACATTTTAAATGTACAATTGCAAGTAAATTACAAACTGCATGTAATGTAAAATATGAATAAAACAGTATTAGACACACATATATGATATGGTAGTATATACAATGAAAAAGCTATTTACACATGAGTGCTCAAATGTAAAGCAAATGCAATTATTAATTTATTGTGTATATTTAACTTCATTCAGCCGGTTAAGTTACATAAAAAAATAACGTGCCTACCAGCCCATTATTAGTTTCTGTTAAAATTTAAAGATGCACACGTGTGTGCAAAAAGACGAAGTACAACAAAGAATACGAAAGTGTATAATCTTTAATAAAGTTAACCTAAAACATTATTTTGTTTTTGTTTTAGTCTATTCGTTCAAGACAGGGCACTCTAAGGTGAACACATGCAGACCCCCAGTTACTGTAATCCCTCTTCTCACCTTTCATTCACAATAGGTGTGAAGTTATCAAACTGGTTTCGCTGATGGGGAAATTGGCAGAATTGAGGACGAGCAGACGTCTCTGCCTAAAAGGTATTTCGCCACCAAAACATAAACATAAATAGAAACAAATAAAATGTTTAATGGTATCAATTAAATCAGACTTCATAGTTGGATGTGATACTTTGAGTGTAATTCATACATTTACTGAATATATTCAGATTTTTCAAAATAATGAAACCCCTTTCCTTCCTGGACCTTTTGTCCGCATCACAATGAACTGAAGCTCAGCACGTCTACTTTCCTTGTTTTAATCTGTAATATTTAAGTGAAATACATTTTGCGTACATTCTTAAATATTCATTTTTATTTATGGACAGGTGATGTATGTTTAATCTGCATAATTGTAAGAGGCGATGACTTTCTGGGGGAGAATATCTGCACCTTTTGTAAAGTGAAAGTACGAGCCGCGGGTTCACGCATGCAGATGAACAGCTTAATTTCAGTCATAAATCCACAATTACATTCCAGCTATTATTTCCAGCCGTGGTCAAATAATGGATGAAATAATTATTCAGTGCTGGACACAAACAGCAAAAATGTCAGATGATTATTTTAATAAAAAGCCAGAAGCACGTTGTGTTCATATTTGTTCATTCATGTCTTCTGATGGTGACACATTTTTATGTTTTAACGAAGAGATGTTGACATATTCACGCATAATTACTGTATATGTGGACACATCTCATAGGTATCTCGACGGCTCATCATGGGTGATTCCAGTGAGGAGGGATCTTCTGTCTCAGGCACAGGGGACAATATTTCATCCCCGGCCAGAGTTTTGGAACCTTCATGTCTGGCCTCTGAAGGGGACCAACTAGGAGATGCTGGTCTTCCAGCCAGTGTAATTGAAACAATTTTAAGTGCCAGGGCTCCCTCCACTAGAAGAACTTATGCCCTCAAATGGAGTGTATTTGAAAGTTGGTGCATGGCAAGAGTTTCTGCAAGAAAAGTTGTCCTCGGGCTTATGCCCTAGTACTCTCAGAACGTACGTAGCCGCTATTTCAGCTTGTCATGCTCTGACCGATGGGGTTTCTGTGGGAAAGCACCATGTAGTTGCTCGTTTTATACATGGAGCTAAATGGTTGATGCGCCCACTAGAGTGACGGTCCCTTCATAGCTATTGTGCTTGAAGGTCTGGCGGACACCCCTTTTGAACCACTAGATTCAGCACCTGTCCGGCTTCTGTCTCTTAAGATGGTTTTTCTTATGGCTATTACTTCTTGGAAGAGGACTGAGGATCTGCAGGCTCTGTCAGTCTCCCCATCCTGCCTACACTTTGCCTCTGGGCTAGTCAAAGCTATTCTGCACCTGAACTACCTTCCGAAGGTTCCATTCTTGACCTTGCACCCAGTCGTTCTCGAAGCCTTCTGTCCTCGGCCTTTTACAGCTCCGGAGCAGGGAAGACTTCACTTACTGTGTCCAGTACGTGCTCTTCAGATTTACGTCCACCGCACTAGCTAGTGGCGTAAGTCAGAGCAGCTTTTCATTTGCCATGGGGGCCGCAACCGGGGTGTGGCCGTCACTAGACAGACGCTGTCACACTGGGTGAGGGATGCTATTGCCGTAGCCTATGATGCGCGTGGTCACACTTCGCCTCTGGGAATCACTCATGGGGATTGCCTAATCAATTGCTCTGGCAAGAGGCGTCCCCCTGCAGCAGGTGTGTGATGCGGCAGGCTGGTCCTCTCCGCACACGTTTGTTAGATTTTATAGTCTGGATGTCAATGCTACTCTGGGCTTGTGGATCCTTGAGTCAGCATCCCAGAGCTAGCTCTGAGACCTCCTTGGCTATTGTGCGCACACGCTACACAACCTAGGGGTCCAGACACTTGCAGTGCGGCGCCATTGGTATTCTCGTTCCCATAGCGTTTTCACGCAGCATCGAGTGTAGCTTTTGAAAGGGAACACCTCGGGTTACTTAGCTGTAACCCTGTTCCCTGATAAAGCGGGAACGAGATGCTGCGCTTCAATGTCGCACTGCTGGCGTGCCCGGACATCCTTCAGACAAAATTGACCTGAGGATGTTTCCGGTTCACTCCTATTTATAACCTGCAGGTGCACCTTATCGGGTGACATCACCTGACTGAGGTTATAAACCGAAGTATTCAACGTTTTTGATATACACAGGCTTCACAACTGGAGATCAAAGAGTGGTTCCCATAGCGTTTTCACGCAGCATCTCATTCCCACTTTATCAGGGAACAGGGTTACAGCTAAGTAACCCGAGACGTTCTTTATAGTGCAACAGTAAAAGACCTTGGTATTATTATGGATTCTAATCTTTCATTTGAAGCTCATGTAGATAATATAACCAGGATAGCATTCTTTCACCTCAGAAATATTGCCAAGATAAGGAATAGTCAAGGTGTTTAAGTCTAGGCTAAAAACCTATTTATTTAGCCAAGCGTTTAAGCATTCCTTAGGTAAAGGAGCAGATCTGGGGGACTCATGGACGTAGAGTATTATGGTGAACTGGTATGTTTAGATGCTGTCTTCCCCATTCTCACTGATCTCCCAGGTTTGTTGACGGTGAGGTGATTGAGTGCTTTACATCTCAGGGAGCCCTCATGTCTGTGTTTCCTTCTGGCTCTCCCTTTTAGTTATGCTGTCATAGTTAGTCCTGCCGGAGTCTGTGCTTGCACTCTACACTAAATATACATTCACCCCATATATTATGTGACTGTTTCCATACCTAACTGTTATCTCTCCTCTTTTGCTCTCCCCTCTCCTCTTCTGTTTCTTTCTCTCTCTCTCTCTCTCTCTCTTTCCCTCTCCTTGTAGCTCTGTCATACAAGCTACACATGTCATTCCTGAGCTACCAGTGATCCAGAACCCCCTCTGCCCTCTGGACCTGTCTGATTCATCCTGGTGCCCGCTTCTGGTTCACATGGATTGCATGATGCCCGTGTGGTCTCTTTGGGATGTGTGTGGTGTCTGGAGTCAGTTTCACTCTACCATCAAGATGGTTCTGGCCTCGGCTGATGTTGACAACTGTTTCTCTGAGGACTTGACTTGGCTGCAGTCGCTCGATAGCTCATGAATTGAATTTCCTACAAGCCTAACTGAGCCTTCAATAACTAACTGGACTCCATATTAACATCAATTAACATCAACTGTTATTCTGAACTGCCTGCCACCTAACACACAGTATGAATGCAGATCAGTTCCTGCTTTCTGTCTCATCCAAGTAAGGATGGGTTCCCTGTTAAGACCGGTTCCTCTCAAGGTTTCATCCTATTGCCATCTCAGGGACTTTTTCCTTGTCATTGTCGCCCTCTGCTTGCTCACCAGGGACAATCTGACCATTTTGCTTTATACACATTCATATTTCATACAAATGTAAATAATTATTTGAATTATGTAAAGCTGCTTTGCGACAATGTCAATTGTTGAAAGTGCTGTACAAATAAAATTGAATCGAATTGAATACTCCAGGGGTGCCGTATAATGGCTGTTCCCAGCCAACTAACAAGAAGCTGTCATATGAATAATCATGTTTGTAAATAAAGAATTTCACTATGCAGTAATGTGTATTTGACAAATAAAGGCTGACTTTAACATGAAATCAGTGAAGTAAATAACATAAATAAAAAATCAGTTTTAAAGACTTTCAACTTTCAAAATAAAAGCTACACTTAAAAATGTTAGAGCATTAGAAATGACAAGAGTTCAAATAGTGATTATGTTGTTTCTAGCTAAAAGTGAACCAATGATTTTAACTTGGCATGTAAACAAGCTAAAAGTAAACCTGAAAAAACTTTTTTGTTGTGGCACTCGAGTCTTTTACATTTGATGAGAATATTATTCCTTAAAAGCCACTTTTATTTCTCATTAATTATGATGAATAATTGAAAAAATACAGAATAAATGAAAAAATACCAAACATCCACTAGCCATTTGTGCCTTAAGATAAAAACTAAATCAATGCTTAAATTTAAGTTTTTCTTTGCTTGCTTTTTTAACTTCAACTACCCGAAAGCTTTGATCTTTAGTTATTTCAGATAAGAGCCCTTGTTACTCTTAGATGAATGTTAAGTGAGACAAACCAATATCAATAAGTCTAGTGACTGCAGATAGCACACTGCTGAAGGGCCAATATTTGGGCCAACAGCAGTGCATACATTGGGCCAATGCTGGCATCACAAGCTTAGAAAATATATGTAATGATTTTGATGATAAACTACAAAATAATTTTTTTTCAGCAAGGTGGATGAAAATAAATGCATACAAACAAATGACCAATTGCCTCTTCCTCATCATCACTCACCTTGGTACTTTTACTATCAGCTTGGTCAGTGTAGCTTAGATGTTCTTAATCATCATCTTCATTATCAACATTGCAGCATCTTTGGGGAACTGTGACTCTGTGTAAAGACATCAATAACTCGAGCATTTTACATTAAAATGTACTTCAAATGTTCTTTGAAATATTCCTTTTCGACCAGCAAAATGATGAGGAAAAACAAACAAAAGAACAGTTAAGTCAAACTGATGGTTGTCTGAGCTCACATTGTAAGAGTTACGTTTAAGCAGTAAATGCAAGATGAAATACAGTGAAGCAGTAGAATGTGAGCTGAGTAAAGTGTGTGTGAGCTCACAGCTCTGAGCACTGCTCCATGTTCACTGTGCTCACCACAGTAGGTTGGTTCTCCTTGAAGGCCTCACAGGTCACCAGCTTGTTCCTGCACTGCTCCGAGTTGAGACTCAGTGTGCTGCTCCAGCTGTAGAGGCCGTCTGTGTGCAGAACATCTGCACTGTGACTCTCCCCCGAGGTCCAGCTGTTCCCATCAACCTTCCAGGTCAGCCTCCAGTCTGGGAAGCCCTTGGACCTTCTCCTGCTGCATCTCCACACTGGAGGGGGGCAGCACCGTCACTCTGGGCCGGGTGAGACACACACCTGCGCATACACACAATGTAAAAAGGATTTGTTTCCATTTCATGTTTGTCTTTCACTTCCCTTCATATCAGAGCAGAGCTGAGTTCAATGGAGCGTTACAAATGTGTCACATTCAAATAAAATACTTTATCATCTTAGATCTATAATCATTTATATATTAGTAATCATTCAGTGTTTAGATTAAGTTTTACTATAGAGTCAGTAATAAAAAAAAAGTACTTGATAACATTAACAAACACATTTATCATACTGCTTTAATGTAACGTTTTAATAAATTGATTTTCGACTTCAACATTTAACTTCAGTGAAAAAAAATTAGCACTGTAGTCAGTTACATCTAAAATAAGGAAAGTTTGAGAAACAGAAGGACTTTTTTCATTCCAAAATCACATTTTATTATTTGTTTAAAAACAGTGGAGAGCGAACAATTATTTGCATCATCCATTTTACACATTAATTTCAACATATAGTCCTATGCAAAAGTTTAGTCATCCCTTGATAAATAACAGTTCCCTTTCAAAAGCTACACTCAATGCTGCGTGAAAACGCTATGGGAACATCTCTTTGTTGCCCGGTTGTGAAGCCTGTGCATGTCAAACCCGCCGAATACCTTCGGCTTATAACCTGTGCCAGGCATGACGTCACCGAATAAGGTGCACCTGCAGGTTATAAATAGGAGTGAACCGGAAACATCCTCAGATCTTTTTGTCTTCAGGACCGACTTTGTGTTTGCGTGTGTGTGTGCAACAGAATCACGGTAGGAAAGAAAAACTTTACTTACCGATAATGGAAAGCTATTAAGGCACTTCGCGCGCGGCTCGCTTTCTTTAAAGAGAAACCGCGAGCCGCGGCGCATTCCTGGGGCTCGCGTGCGTATGAGACGGGATTTCCACCTTTCTCTCCCGCTCTAGCCGGATCAGGAAGTGTCTAGCGTCCGCTCCTTATGAGCAGACGGAAGAGATTAAACACATGCTTCCATGGACATAGCGCGCCGATCTGGCAGACGCGCATGAGACGGGACGTCCCCCT
>JAAGKR010007758.1:7792-32411 GCA_011419295.1 Clarias macrocephalus | reverse complement strand
CCAAGAGTCGCCTCTGCTGCGGAGGATAAGTTCATCCGAGTCACCAGCCTCAGAAATCGCAGGTTAACAGCAGCTCAGATCAGAGAGCAGGTCAATGCCACACAGAGTTCTAGCAGCAGACACGTCTCTAAAACAACTGTTAAGAGGAGACTGTGTGAATCAGGCCTTCATGGTAGAATATCTGCTAGGAAACCACTGCTAAGGACAGGCGACAAGCAGAAGAGACGCGTTTGGGCTAAAGAACACAAGAAAGAACACAATAAAGAAAAGTCTTTGAATGAGAAGGTGTGTCCAAACTTTTGGTCTGTACTGTATTCAATCTTCTCCATTTCAAATTTGAACAAGTCAGAAAACCCAGCTCTCCAGTTAGAAATAGGTTTTGTGGGTGTGTGTGTGTGTGTGTCTTCAGGGAGAGTAATACAGAGGGAGCAAGATTTTTTAGTTCATTCTCTATGGAGTGAAGGAGTTAGGGGCCATATTTGAATTTTTTATTGACTTTTATTTCTTTTAAAGTATTAGAGATTTTCAAGCTCTTCAACATAACGTGTTTTGTTTTCTGAGCAGACCCAATACGATAAGCTAGGAGTCATGGGAGCAAAGGGATCCACTATGGCTCCCAAACGAATCCTCCTAACTTGAAAATGGTGTATGTTGTGTCATTCAACAGTTCTCAGGAGTCCTTGCTGAATGTATTGATATATGTGTATTTTTTTTTTTTGGGTGCATGCAAAATTGAGGGAGACAAGCCCACTTAGACACCCAGGGGGAGGAGGGTATAGCCTGCTTCACATACGCAAAACAAGTCTCTTCAAAAACAGATTTCTTACATTAACTTGAATGGCAACAGCAGTATATTGTTTCCGATACTTACATTACTTCAGGTTATTGTAGGTGATAGAGTTCTCATATTGTTTGAAAGAGAGAACTTAATCATATAGGATGCAAGTTTGTGCTTGGTGTGTGTACTCACATTATAAGGGTCACAATTTTAAGACTTTTGTAAATATCTTAACACTGAAAGCCCCATCGATTTGTATGAGAAAATCACTTTGTTTTGTCAGGGTCCAAATGAACATACGTAACTCCCCAATGGTTTGACCAGTCTTCTGCATTTTAAATTTAAAATGGTTATGGGGCAGTGGTAGCTCAGCGGGTTAATGCTCTGAGTTATTGATCAGGAGGGAGGTGATTCAAGCCCCAGCTTCACCAAGTTGCCGCTGTTGGCCCTTGTTGGAAGGCCCTTTGCCTTGAGGAAGTAGTTTGAGCTGCTAGTATGGGAAATGCATTAACACCTTCTTACCATCCGAACTGAGAGGACAATTGCATTGTGGAATAAAACCTCTTGACATAAATTGTTGGTATTAAATGATTTAAGAGAAAAGCAGATGACAAGGAAACTGATGCCTAGATTATATAACCAATAAACAATTATATGCAGCTAACTTTATGCATTCTGGGATATTTTATGACTATGTATATATAAAATATCCCGAATACATATTATTCAAATTAATATAATATAATATAATATAATATAATATAATATAATATAATATAATATAATATAATATAATATAATATAATCCCATATTTCACATACAAAAATACAATAAGATTATTTGTATGTGCCACCTACAGTCTAATCATAAATGAATAAATGATGATTAAACATTTTATTTATTTAAATTAAATGGGATTCATGCTGTTCGCAATTAATTCTATTGAACAGACAAAATTCAGCTTTTTATTCTTCCTTTCTTTTCGTCTGTCTAAATTCAGACCCATAATCAAGTCATATTTGTAAAGGTTAATTATGTTTGACACTAGCTGTAAGCTTTTCAGACTGAATATGAATATACCATTTTAACAAGCCCAGGGAACATGCTTCAATTTATTATAATTTTTTTTTTGCAAACCAATTGTTTTATTTTAAGAACAAAATTGCATAATTCCAAAAAAAAAAAAAAAAACTCTATTTCATTTATCACATTCTACATTTCATACACAATAGAAACACACACACACACACACACACACACACACACACACACACACACACACACAATGGAGGAGAAACTAAGTTAGAATGTAAGCCCTGGCAGACAGTAATAGGTTATAACTTTGTTGTTGTGGTGGTGGCAGTTATTGATTTGGACACATTGTTTATCTAGAAATAATAAGAGATGAGCCATAAAAAAAAAATAATAATAAATAAAAAACTTAAAACAAGTCCAACATTATAAAGAAGCAAACAAAAACGTTTTGGCACAGAAAACTCACTGAAAGATTCATGCAAAGAATACACAAGCTAGTGTTTGTATGGAAGATGTCTGGCTGAAACCAAATGTCTAGCTGACCTGAATACTCATTAAGAATAAAATATAAAAATATGGTAGGTGTTCATGGTAATGAAGGACATCACAAGCATCATTAATATGTAGTCTACGCATAAGCACAACATAAGCAGGAAAGTTTAATGCATCCTCAGGGAGGAATACTACAACTATAGACCTTGGTGCAGTACGCTGTCAGGCATTCATGAGAGACAAAAGAGAGAGAAAGGGAGAAAGAGAGAGGGGTGAAAATGTAGTCAGAGGTGTAAAGTCAGAGCTCATGCACATGGGATGAATGTCTGAGGAAGTATTCAGTTGATACTCCTTTAGGAAAAGTATCTCGATCTCGGAAAAGCTTTCAAGTAGACCCCTTTATTTTAGACCATAAGAAAACGTAATCATCCACAGGATTCTTAAAGAATTATTAAAATCTTGTAGAATCCTAAAAGAAAGAAAAAAGTCTATACGATGTGTCTATACCAAAACCAGTTTTTTGGTACAAGATGGTTGTTTTAGGGAGTTTGGGAAACTCTGAAAGTTTGCAAATAATTGTGCAAAATAATAATAAAGTCCAGTAAATGCAATTTTGTATGTGGAAATTATCTCATGAGAGAGATCAGATGAGAGTCAGTCAAACTGATTCAAGCCAATCCAAACTTAACATAAGTGATCAATTGAGATTTTAAGAGTGTGCAGGTCATAGCATACTGTATGGTTAAAAAAATTTGTTTTTATTTAAAAATGTATGAAAAACAATTTCATTGAGCCCTTGTGGGGTTGGTTCATACTAGAAAAGAAGACATCAATCGGGATGGTTATATTACATCATATGATAGATGCTTTCTGATGTTTCCCTCTTAAAAAGACTCAAACCATGTCAGCAAAATTCCTCCTCAAGGAAAATGTATGTATGTGTGTATATGAAAGAGAGAGAGAGAGAGAGAGAGAGAGAGGGGAAGAGAGAAGGAGAGAGAAGGAGAGAGAGAGAGAGAGAGAGAGAGAAGGAGAGAGAGGGGAATGATGATGGCAAGATTCTTTCGGTCTTTTCCAGAACTGTCTGATTTTGTTTTCTCTATTTTACTCATAGGAGCTCGAGGCTCATGGGAAGGTCTGCTGAGTCCTGTTCTGCCCACACAATTCACTGCTGTGAGGTCCCTCTCTGCCCCTTCCGTGACCCTTCTGACTGGTAACTGGAAAGATAAAAAGGCTCCAGGTGAGTTTGGCCTCAAAGTTCGAACAGTATGAACTGCTGCCATATCAACTATATATGTATGTGCCAAATTATACAGTACTGAAACTCGCACATCTCAGAAACACATTTGCGAGGCTCCAGATCCACTTGTTCCCGGTAGTGAAAAGGAAGTTGTGTTGTGCAGTTGTTGTTACAAATTTGTCTCATAATGGAGACAAAGTTTATTTTTTATAGTGTACGTGCCATTATTTTGGAGCAAGCCGTGCTGTGTCCAACATTTAATCCAGGGTTCAGTCCTCACTCTTCTTCTGTACCTCCAAAGTCATCCAGAAGATCACCATCCAATGTTGGCTAGCTCCATTATTCCCTGCAACCACCTCACAGTCTCCAATCTGCTTCAGACTGCATCTCCTACAGTACATCTTCCACCACCCATATATTTCACCCCGTGTTCCTCTTTCTTCATATAATATGTATTCACCACTGTCATTTCCATGCTTTCTGCAAAATCTATAGTAATCTGTCCTTCCACATTCCTCTGCTGGACCCCATACCTACCCTTTACCTCTTTTATGTCCATTAAGGTCAGCTCTGATCACCAATCTTTCTTCTGATCTACCACTTTGTCTAATTCACTCCAGAAATCTGCCTTCTCTTTCACATCACATCTTACCTGTGGAGTGTATGCACTCATGACATTTATCATTACCACTTCCACTTCCAGTTTCACACTCATCACTCTATCAGACATTCTCCTCACTTCCACTACACTCATACTCTGGCATACTCCTCCCTCAGTATTAAACCTGCACAATTTCTCTTATTGTCTAAATTCAGACCCATAAACAAGTCATATTTGTAAAGGTTAATTATGGTTGACACTAACAAGTTCAAAGAATATCAGCTATATCTCCCTTTACCAGTTATAGTGCCAACATTCAGCATTGGAATTTCGTATTCGAACTTCTTTTAACCAGTTTCATAGTCTCCGTCCCACAGTTTGGAGTAAGCTATGCTATGTCACGCTTTTATTTGTGTTAGGTGAATAATACTTAACATGAACACCTTGTGCACCTTCGCAGAATGCACCTTGTATCTTGTGCATAATTAGTGTCTACACGGTAAACTATCGCGGTAACTCTGTTGATTGACGCGTATGGCCACACCCACTTCCAGACAAAAGCACTGAATTGATTGCCTTTATTGAGTGACCCGTATGGCCACGCCCACCCCGAGGGAAACTTGACCGGACAGACATACAGATATACAGACAGAAGTTTTTCTGAGACTAGCTTCGGGGCCTCCAATGTATGAAACAAAGATATCGTTGAAAGAGAGGTGATTTTGTATTCTCTCAATTCATCGACAATTAAGCAATACCTACAATTACTCATACCCTGCATACCATCTGCATCTAATTCATTTTGCCAATTTGGAGTAATCAAATGAAGCACAATGCACAAAACTTTCCTTCTCACAACATCCACATTTAGATAGGCGTTTAGCAAATCATTTGGAATATAAAGAAAGAATGTGAAGGGATACTTTTACCTCCAAATGATGGTTTAAAACACAACTGTCAAAATAAAGAATACGAAAGTTTCAATTTCAAAAACGCTTCCCAAACCCATCAATTGCACAGCGTTTTGCTACGATTTGTTCCTGCTACCACATTTGGCTCAGAGTTGCATCAGCAGACAAAATCATGTTCCTGTTGGAGTTGAGCCTCGTTTGTTGTCTGTCAGATTGAGGAATCCTTTCATTAGAGCTCAGCAGAAGATTACATGCTGTGTTAGACAGACCTTGTGATGTGAATGATATGGTGAATGACAAATGATAGAAATGCCTAATACTATGTCCTGAAGATAGTAGATATTTTTTTGGTGACAATCGGGGGAGAAAACTTAGTTTGATACTGGCTTAATTAAAAGAAAATACTGAAAAATGTATGATTGTTATAGATGAAGGAGATAAAATGATGACATTAAGATCACAATCTATGCATTTCCAAGTGCTTCTAAACAGCTGTAGTACCAACTAACAAAGTGACATATGAGTTATACTCCTGAAGCTCAGTCTATAGTACTGTATAGGATTGAATCAGACATCAGTAACATTCAAATAGCATTGGTATTTTATTGATTAGATGACAAAAAGATGGTTGTAGAAACAATTTGTACACATATTAGCGGTACAATATCCACTTGCTGTTCTGCATAAATGTTTGTGGTCTTATTGATTTTCTGGTGCAGTTTTATCATGCTGGAGCAGAAACCAACAGTATTTTATTTGCAGTGCACTTTTGACTCGAATTCCTTAATTCTTGTACAGTATAATATAAAGCCACGCCGCTGCCTTGCCGGATTGGCATTTATTAAGTGCTCACACCGCAAACTTAAGGAAGGGGTTTCTTAAGCGGTCGCAGTGTTGGAGTCAGGAGCATCTGAATGCAATGATTTAAACATGGAAAAGCCATTGCCTCCTGAAGCGCACCTCAGCGTGCTTTGCAGTCAGAACAATGACCAAATGTCAACGAAAACCGAACAATAACAATCCCCAGAAGCTGTGGAATGAGCTCCGGCAGGGCCACTCTGCTGAATTGGTTCACATCAATAAAAAGAGGTTATAAAGGTTCAAATGTCTGCACACCACAAAGAGTAAGAATAAATGCCAGAGACAGCTGTACTTTCCCATGTGTCCATGGATTTGACAAGATTTCCCTAGTTGTAATGAAAAGTCTTCACATTCTAGATTCAGATAGAAGTATTCTGTGGGGAATTTGTTAATAAATAAATAAAATAAGAGTACATTAAACAACCACTTTACCTTTGTATTTATATACAGATTTATTTTATTATTTTTTTTTTTACATTTATTCGCTTAATTATTTTAGCAGTGATCATTTCTCCCCTTGGAATGTTAAGATTTAACCCAATGTGTATGTATCTTTTTGTGATATGTATTTTTGGTTTAGAAAATAAAAATGCACAGCACAGTTTTGCTATCTGGAGTGCAAAAGCTTTGAATCTCAATCTCTCAAAACCGCTCAGAATGCAAATAGCACCTTATAATTCCAAGGGAATGCATTGTAACAGCTTAAAAAGTAAGAGCAAGGACAACATGAAGCAAAACAAACAACAGACGATACATACCAGACGCAGAAGTAAAGAAACACAGAATCATTGTGAATAGATTGGCTAATGCAGTCAGGTGGCATGTAGCCGGGTTGTATGTCACATGCGACAGCCCCTGACTGTTCCAATATGACATTCCAAAGCAAGGTAAAGACATGGATGAGCATGTTTTATGTGGAAGAACCATAAATCAATAGGAAGCCTTTGGGCAGAATTAGAGCAGAGACTGCGAGCCAGACCTTCTCGTCCAACATCAGTGTCTGACCTCACGAATGCGCTTCTGAAAGGATGGTAAAAAATTCCCATAAAAACACTCCTAAACCTTGTGGAAAACCTTCCCAGAAGAGTTGAATCAGTTAAGGGGGCGATATCATATTAATCCCTATGGATTAAGAATCGGATGTTACTTGAGTTCATATGCATGTGAAGGCAGGCGAGCGAATACTTTTGGCAATATAGTGTTTGATTGGCAGATCAAGGGAATGCGGAGTACTTTGATTTCCTATAGAACATAAGTGCTCATAAACATGTGTGCTCATACGCGCACACACATTTTAATGTTCTGAAATTTTGTAAAGTTTCGCCCCATTTTTTATCTGTTCTTGCCTTGTCTACATTGCTTATAAATGAATATTTGATTTGGGGACCAACTGCATGCTGAAAGTACTTTAATTAGCCTACTTACCACACTTCAAACTACATTGTCATTCTTGTGGACTGAAGTGTAGTTTAACAGACAAGCTCTTTGCTGATTGCTCAGTGAATGCCTAAGACTGATGAGAATTTAAACTGAGACTAACATCTAGCATCTGTTTTCTTCCACAAAGAAAAGAAACTGGAAGTGAGGAAGCCATCCTGCGCAGGAGCCTTGGTACTACACTCTGATTCGACTCCAGAGGACAAAATTGAGGTTTGTGATCATCATTCACTTTCTCCCTCGTTAGCTCGTTCTGATCGTCATTTCGGTGTAACCACTCATACTGTAGCCTCTAAATTGGCAAAACAGTGGAGGCCATTTAATTTACATATTTGGGCTTTGGCATGAATTGAATCTAGCTGGATATAAAAGAAAGCAAACTGAAATATCAGAGGAGCGCAAATTGAGTGTCCAATTAAGATGTATTTATTATCACCGCTATGTGCTGAAAGGACGGGGATTCTCCTTGTGCTTTGAGCAAGTTTATTGTAGAAGTAAATGCATGCATTTTACATGCTCCTCTCTCCCAAATGTCTTCAGTAAAGCTGAAAAATACAGTGGTGTTATATTGTCTACATTGTCATTGACTGCTAAAAGGTTTCCCGCAGGCCGCAAGAGCCGCATGCTACTAGATTCATCAGTGCACATCCATTGAGTAGCAAAGAGTTTTGGGGTCAGTTTAGCTCTATACAATACACAGTATGCAAGCATACTGGTAAACATTTTTTTGCAATATTTCATAGTTAATTGAAAATAGTGACATCTCCTTCCTTCTTCCAGTGACCTTACACATCCTCAGTGGATGGGCTCAGGATTATATTTATATAATAGACCTCATTATTCATAGACTGAAAGCCATGCACTAATTGGTGAGTGTTCAGTATATGACCGGTGCCAGGTCTTGTCAGCAAGTTTACAACACGATCTCGTCTCCAATAGTTCTCAGTGCATCACACTTTTTCCTGGTGTGGCAAGAAAGTTTTCTTAAGGTTTTGCTTCTTTCTTTAAGCCTTGCTCTGGTTGTATCATCTCATGCTTCACATGCTTGTGCCTGGTGATGGATTGGCATCCCATCCAGGGTGAACCCTGCCCTGATTCCCCTGGGATAAGCTCCAGGCCTGCTCTGGCCCTATACAGGATCAACGTTATAGAGAATAAGTGAGTGAGAGTGAGTAATCCTGCAGTAGAGGTGATGAGTGATTCAGTGTATCCTTGTTAAGAGAAGAGGAGGGTCAGAGCTCAAGGTGACAAAATAAAGATCAGATGCTCATGAGCACTGTGACACCTCCATGTTTGATTCATTTAACTAGATTCATAATCTTCAACTGCTACAGTAAGTTTCTTTCTTTTTGGATAAAAATGTCAGCCAAATAGGCAAATCTCAATATAGTGAGTTATAATATATATTTTACATTTACATCATATACAGTATATGCCCAAAAACATATTTGGGCATAATTAACTATAATTTCATTTAAATATATGTTATAAAACTTACTTGTTACTATAGTTCTTTCTTTCTTTCCTCTTTTTATTTATTTATTTATTTATTTTTTACAGTGTACAGTATGGTTGTTCAGTGAAATAGATTGTGTCAGTTTTTATAAACGGCCTGGTACTTTCTACGCTTTACACAGTACCTATTATTGGCCTTTCCAGACATCATAATTAGCAAAATTTCCTCACCGCGCCAATTCATTTGGCCAGACAGATTGTCGTTGAGCAACCCACCGCTGTGGTGAATCAGTAATTTGGTCAGGCAGGGTTTCGGTAATTGACTGCTGTCTTTCCGTTTGTCGAGAGCTGAACATGTCTAAATCGTTTATCACACAGTAATATCTACTCCACATTTTGGGATTAGCCTCCTAACCCTCGCGCTAGGTAAGTTAATTGAACTTCACATTTGTATAATCAGTTAAGTAAGAGCGAATAAACATTAATTGGGAATAAGACCTTTTCAAGATGTTGAGGTGACTGTTGGGTGCTTAGGGTTGGTGTGCTGCCTTGTTGTGCTAAATTTGCGGTTAAAGTGGATCTGACGTGCAATGTGACTGTCACCATGATTTACTTTTCGTTTATTCACACAATCAATTTGAAAAAGATTTAAAAACAAATCAGGGATATGAATAGACAGCTATTAGATTATTTATACCTCAGAAATAAATGGGAACATCTGTAGAATAGTAATGTGGAAAGTGTGTGTGTGTGTGTGTGTTTGTGTGTATAGGATGAGCAGTTTAAGATGAGCATGGAGATCGACAGCTCTCCCAAAGACAAACGGCCAGTTGCATCCACCCCAGTGCCGGGCTCACCATGGTAAGTGTAAATTAATTTGACTTTTAGATAAGCTTTTTTATTTATTTATTTATCTTATTCCTGTATTATAAACTTTTAATAAATAATTGTGCCCGACTTGGTCAAAAATTGCTTTTGCATGCTGGTTTATTTTTGCTTTTTTAATTAGAACTCTTTAAAAATGCATATTATTATAGGCAATTCAAAGTAAAACACAAAAGACGTGCTATTTTACAGTTAAGAGACAATCAAAAGACACAATTGTTCGTAAACCCAGTTAGTAATAAGTTGTGTTTGTTCTTAACAAGTTTATTATTAATCACTGGATTATTTTACAATTCAGACAAGTCATACCATCATCAATTCTCTAGATCTGATCTGTTGTTTTCCGTATGTATCTGTATGTTTTCCAGTCAAGCTAATATCCTCACCATCTTTGCTGCATCAAAAGGGCCACAGTGCGTACAATTAAGCAGCGCATTTTAGATCATTTAATGTCTCTCTCATCTCAGATCTGAACCAGAACAATACTGGTGTAGTGCAATCGCATTATTTCCCCCTGGCTCACCAGTTTCTAATCCAAGCCCCTTCTCCCCTCAACACAAATTCAGTTTACAGCAGGCATTATGGTTTGTCTGTGTCAGTTTTTGTTGACCCGTGGGGCTGAATTTACTCAACAAGCTTTAGTTTATACATATTGTAGAAGACTGCAGCCCAGAAAGACTCTTGCTGAAGCTGCAGTGTGTTTATCTGCCTACTGCAATGCTCATATAGCGCAAACCCTTAAGGTGATTTAGGGTATAACGTTTGTTTGTGCCCTGAGTTAGCTCCTGAAGCTGCGCTTTTACATGATGCAACACAATTCAGGGAGTTTTATTGGCAACCTTATTAATATAGTAAGGATAAACAAAGTGTCTGTCATCTGCCATCTGTTTGTAATATTAATTATGCCACAAATAGCTTATGCTGGCTTTATTGAAAGAAGGATTTACAGTATTACCTAAAAGCTGGCATGACTATGTTCAGCAGGCTGCTTAGATCTTGTGATGTGAGTCAAAATAAAATGTCAGAATGTGTTTGTCATGCTCAGCATGAAGTCACATCAAATTACTTTCAGCACTCCTGAGCAGGGCATCGTGCGTCCATGGCAAGAAGTGTCTGAATTGAGACATTTTTGTTTGAAAGTCATATAGGTGCTGTACTGTATATATTATGTGCACAGTAAGAGATGAAAGGAATTGTTCAAAGGAAAAAGCCCTACATTTTTTAACTGAATATTGATTTTATATTGTTTCTAGTATGCTTTTGAGATGAGGCTAAACTTCAAGTGGGATCAATAGAGGGATTGATAGACAGATTTATTGATCAATAGATAGATAGATAGATAGATAGATAGATAGATAGATAGATAGATAGATAGATAAGCAAATGAATGAATGAATGAAACCTCTGTTGTAAGATTTTACATACAACCTTTAAAGGGTCTTCCAACGAGACAATCAAAGACTATTACAGTTTCTATGACTGTATAGTCCTATAAAATCTGTGCTATGAATATAAATGTGTTTAACTTAAGTATAGGGGTCAGATTTCTTTCTAAAGCAGAACATACCAGCAAAGAAACATTGCACAGCATCAGTCTATGAGAGTGGACCAATTTTATGAAAAAAAAAAAAGATTACTAAGTGGAAAAAAAACATAGATAATAAAGAACAACAAGGTTAAATATTAATTGGTGTTTAATAACTAAATACATATTACACTTATCAGCCATAATACTAACACCTCCACAATGTGGACTAAATAACACAGATTAACAATTATATATCAGTAAACCAGTGATAGGATCATGGGCACCCAAGGCTTATTTATAACTGTGGGGAGCAAAGACCAGCCTGTCTGGTCCAACCTCACAGAAAAGTCAATTTAGCAAAAATTGTTGAAAAAAAGTTGTACTGTTTACGAAGGAAAGGTATCAGAACACAACATGCACCACAGCCATGTATGAGGCCTAGCAGCTAAAGAGTACAAGGTTGTTGGTCTAGCCTCTAAATTACCCAGATTTCGATCCGTCAATGGAATGCCCCAAGGGACCAGAGACAGGGGACTCCTTTGACAGCAGGGGGAACCCATACAGTACTGGGCTTAATGTTTTCTATTTTAATGTTTTGGCTGATCAGTTTACAGTGGAACCTTGGATTGCGAGTAACTTGGTCTGCGAGCATTTTGCAATATGAGCAAAATTTTAAAATACATTTTAACTTGATACGAGTAGTATGCATGCACTTTGTGATCACAACCGAGGCAAAGGTTCTTCTCTCTTGCTCGCTGCAGGATTCTGGATAATCATCTCCTGTGCTCAGTCTCAGTGCGGGTGCGCTTGTGTGTGCGAGTGTCATTAGAGTGGTTCCTTGTTAAAGAAGTTTCCCGACAGAGCAGTGTTTCTGCTAGTGTGCGTGTGTCTGCTCTGTCTGGAATCTGTCTGGTAAAGTGCAGGTTAATTTGTTTTTTTTTTTTTACTTTACATTTTGTATTAATTATTTTTATATTTTTATATTGGGTTGTGGAACAAATCTGAGTTTCCTCTATTTCTTATGGGGGAAATTCACTTTGATATATGTGTGCTTTGATGTACAAGCATGCTTCCAGAATGAATTATGCTCACAATCCAAGGTTCCACCGGACAGTAACCTCCATATGTAGTTCACAAAGGTCCTGTGCCCTTAATTCTTTTTACCTGTTTGTGATCTTCTGATTAGTTGGTCTGTTTAAAACCTGTAGTTTTGTTGTGCAATAAAGTTATCGCTCTTGTACCAGTTCTGTTTCCTGATTTGTTTAGTAGCTTGTCTCTTATTTCCTTATTCCACTTGCTTCTGTTTGCTTTCATGTTTGGTCTTTTCCATTATGAAACTTCAATAATGATAAAATAATTATGAAAATTCAATAATGAAAGGAAATCAGTACTTGCATCCTTTGCCTCTATTCATGACACTCACACCTCCTCACTCAACTCAACTCTCCTTACTGCTTGACCTTGCTAATGCTCTTTTGGCTGAATGAGCACAAATCCCCACAGCCAAGGTCCAAAATTTATTGGAAAACCTTCAGAACTTGGAGTTAAAGGTTATTTTAACAGGAAAGTCAAACAAAATCTAAATATAGGATGTTCAAAAAGCGCATATGGTCATGTCTCTGCAAACTTTAGGCTGTACAGTGAAAGCTATACCACTTTTTTCTTATTGACATACGCTGTTCATTATAACTGTATTATAATGCCAAAAACGAATTATAAATATACTATACAATATTGCATCACACCACAGAGTTGAGCGAAACGGTGTTGTAGTGGTTAGCACTGTCGCCTTGCACCTCCAGGGTCCAGGTTCGATTCCCATCTCTGTGTGCATGTTGTTTGCATGTTCTCCCAGTGCTTGGTGGATTTCCTCCGGGTACTCCGGTTTCCTTCCACAGCCCAAAAGACATGTAGGTTAGGTTAATTGGCATTCCCAAATTGCCCGTAGTGTGTGAATGAGTGTGTGAGTATGTGTATGTGTGTGTTCCCTATGATGGATTGGCACCCTGTCACACCCCCGGCTTGTGCCCTAAGCCTCCTGTGATGGGATAAAGCGGTATAGATGATGAGTGAGTGATTGAGTGACCACAGAGTTGTTGAATGCTTAATTTTCATTGATAAGAAATCGGTCAGAAGGTGATGATGATGATGACTATTATTATTATTATTATTATTATTATTATTATTATTATTATTATTATTATTATTATATTTATTATTAAGAAGAAGAAAAAGAAGAAAAGCTCTGATGTAGGTCTATCTGCAAAGATTTATATTAATGTTCTAATTCTAATTCATCATCATTTCTGTATCAGCTTACACAAGGACTTGTATAAAGAAAAAAAGGCTGGTGACAAAATGTTTATAGCTTTTAAAGTATAAGTGATACCATGGATGAGCCTATTTTATGGATGTTCCACATTGCTTAACTAGAAACAGATAAAAGATGTGACATGGTGTTCTTTTTAAATAAAACATTTAAGTGGTGGCAAATTGCTCTGTTTTAAGAGAAATAAAATACTGTCTTATAAGGGGTATTTTATTTAAAAATACAGGGTAACACATCCTTTCCATCCCTTTGTTTTCCCATAGTCTTTTAGCCCTTACATCCCTGTGTTGTGAATCATTTATGAGGACTAGAAGAATAAGTTCTTATTTAGAATTAGATACTAGTTTTAATTAGGGCAAAATGCTTATCACCTAAAAATTTTGTTGTGAAGCTCTATGTAGGCATTACAGAAAAAAAAAAACAAGCAATTTCACACAAGAGGAGTGCTGTTGTTCTGAATATCAGCACAGTGATACTTTTACACACCATTTATTATCAACAGAGTATAATTGGTTTGTTTATGTAACCTGTTATATCATTCCTCAACTGGCGACTCTACAGTAACTAACCATGACATGTGGAGCTGCGACTGACTGTTAGCATATTCCACTTTAGAATATCATCTTACTTCTAGGGGTTCCGAGGTTGATTCAGCCACATGTTAACCTGAACAAAATAACTAAGAGGCAATTCAGAATTGCAATCACTATAGAGACAAAGTGTTGTTTAGTGTAAGTAATGATTGTTAGAACACCTGATGTGACGTTATACATATAGTAAAACGTCCCAGTGCTGTTATGTTCTATTATCATCACTCATGGAATGCCTCTTGTCCTCACTCACAACTAACCATTGTGTAAATATCCAAGATAAGGTAAGACACCTTTATTTGTCCCACAGTGGGAAAATTGCTGCGTTACAGCAGCAAAGAACAATGTGCAGACACAAAATAGTGACTGTGTGTATAAAATAAATAAATAAAAAATAAACATTATCTAAAACAAATATTTATACACAGTTCAGTAATTAAATACAAAAAGAGGTAAAAACAATACAGTAGTTAAACCTTCAATGAAATCAAATTGCACTAGGTAATATTTAGGATATTGTAACTACTATTATTGTACTACTAAATTGTAACATTTATATATTTCTATATGGTTTACATTTGGTATGGTTGAGTCATAAACTGCCTTAGTGTGTGTGTGTGTGTGTGTGTGTGTGTGTGTGTGTGTGTGTGTGTGTGTGTGTGTGTGTGTGTGTGCGCGTGTGTAAAACTATGACTCCTGCCAACTCTCTGTATTTGCAGGTGTGTGGTTTGGACAGGAGATGATCGAGTTTTCTTCTTCAACCCCACCATGCAGCTGTCTGTATGGGAGAAACCAGTTGATCTAAAAGACCGGGGGGACCTCAACAAAATCATTGAAGATCCTCCACATAAACGCAAGAAGGACTTGTCAGGTAAGGTTGTATGCCTGACATGGTGCCAATAGCATCCAGTATGAATGTGATTTTGCCTGGGCAGAGGCTGTTACCAAGCAAACTATTCCATTGAAAGACAGGATAATGATAGATTAGGTTGGTAAACAAATGTCTTTCAGAGAATTGATCAGTGAGTGCCATTTTTAAACCCCAAACCTTCCATTTCAGGTATCAATTGGACAGACGCATCTCAGCCGTTATCTTCACATAATCATAATGTTGTTTGGCAAAAGGATAATGCCCCAAAAACCCTATTGAATGCTGTTCACATGGATTAGCTAATAAGCACTAAGCTGATGTTTCTGCTTCTGCACATATTGAATTAGTTCAGATCTTGTCTGGAAGTTATTACATGGCTGAATACATTTCCCTGAAGCTTGTATGCTTTTGTTGATTTAGTCTTATTGCATGTCACTCTGTGATTAGTTATTGATGTGTTCACTTCTCAATTCGGATAAAACAGATAGATGGAATTATGCTTATTAAAGTTCGTTATATTAATTCATTTTATAATTTTTTAAGACTTTTTTTCTCCTTACGAGACTAACTGAATCCCTTAAAATTGTATTATATGACAATAGCACATTTATAAAGCTTTGAGTATCTATACATATAATAAAACTGTAAAGTTGGCATTGTCTGTACATTGAAGATATTTGCGGGGGAAAAATTGGGGGAGACGCAAAATGAGTAATAGAACACATCAGGATGGTTTTTGTCTGTCTGTCTGTCTGTCTGTCTGTCTGTGCACACATCATGTAAAAACATCTGAATTAATTTTAATTGGGTTTTCACAGGTCTATTTGGCCAAGCATGAGGTAACATATAGGCTGTGTTTCATCGGAATCAACGTATGAAAAGAAAAGATACGCTGCTTTGAAATTTAAACAGAAAAACAAAGCATATACAGTATATTACCTCAAGCTCGGCCAAATACACCTGTGAAAACCGTTTCAAAATTCGTTCAAACAAACAGACAAAGTTAAAATTCCAAAAACCATCTAGATGTCTTCTATTCCTCACCCTACATCCCCCCCAAATAATTTTTTTCACAAATATATTCAATGTACAGACACACCAGCTTTACAGATTTATTATACAGTATTTATAGCGAAAAAAGCACCTTTTGAAAAAGACCATTGAAAAAGCAATTGTTCCATCTGAAAATTCAACAGATGGCTTTGTACATTTTTTAATACGCACTTTTGAGGTTGGAATTGAAATCTCACAATCTCACACCTTCATTCCATGCAGTTCATGGTAACATAGAATTTTAGTAAATTTCAAAATTTAACAGATGGCGTTGTACGTTTTCTAAAATGCGCTTAACTAAATTCCACGTGAACAAAGTTGCGAGCACATCTAGTATATAAGTATAGTGAAAAATATGAACACATGACTCAAAACACATGGCATTAGGTAATTAAGTAACCAAAAAAAGATTTTATACATATTTTTCTGCAGAGGATGGCTCAAATTCCCTCTCAGCTGATAGTGAGGATGAAGAAGATGATGAAGGAGATCATCTTTTAAAATCAAAACGCAACAGGTATGTTTCACAATAAATAAATAAAAAATTATATGGCATGTCATATACAGTAGGGTCCTTCATTATATGTAGCAATGTGGGAAAAACCCATCAGATGATGCTGCAACTGAAGTCTGGCAAGAAATAGACAAAAAAATTTGCATGAGTGAGAGTGAGAGAGCGAGAGAGGGAGAGAACTTGAAGTTTTCAAAACGATATACCAATCAGCCATAACATAAAAACTACGGAAAGTTAAAGAGAATAACATTGATTATCTCATTCCAGTGTAAAGGAGAGGGGATACATGGCTCCGCTTTTGAACAGTTTGTTCTCAAAGTCGATGTGTAGGAAGCAGGGAAATGGACAAGCATAAAGATGAGAGCAATTTCAACAAGCACCAGATTGTGATGGCTAGACAACTGTCACAGGGGGTCTTCAAAACAACAACTCTTGTGAGGTACTCCTGGTATGCAGTGGTTAGTAGCTACTAAAAGTGGTCCTGAGGAAGACAACCACTGAACTGACAAAAGGTTCATCGGCACCCAAGGCTCATTAATTTGTGTGGGGAGGCAAGGATGGCTAGCCTGTCTGATCCGAGCTCACAGAAAAGTCAGTGCTGTCTATTATAGAAACGTGTCAGAACACACAGTGCAGTGCAGCTTACATCGTATGGGGATGTGCAGCTGCAGACAAATCAGATTGCCCATGCTGATCTGTGTCCAACAGCATATGAGCATCAAAACTAGATTCAATTGGAGCAACTGAAGAATGTGGCCTGGTCTGAAGAATCACGTTTTCATTTACATCAAGTGGATGACCGGATGTGTGTGCATGGCTTACCATGGGGAAGGAGTAAAATGCCTAAATGTTGTTGCAGACCAAGTACACCCCTTCATGGCAAGAGTATTGCCTAATGACAGTGGTTACATTCAGCACTATAATGCACCCTGCCACATTGCAAAATTCGTTCAGGAATGGTTTAAGGAACATGACACAGTGTGCCTAATAAATAAGTCTGATCCATGGAGGCCTATTCTTGTACCTTACAGGACTTCTGCTGCTAATGTGTTCATGCCAGACACCACAGCACACTTTCAGGAGGTCTTGTGGAGTCCATACCTCAACAGAAAAAAAAAAGCTGTTATTTTGACAGCACAGGGGGGACTTACATTATATAAAGCAGATGGTTTTAGTGTTATGACTGATCTGTGTACATAATAGAAGTGATTTGACTTCTCACACTGTCATCTGGACATTGGGTGCAAAATGAGACCACCACTCCAGGCTACCTGAGCAGAGTGGTGGTGATCCACTGCCTGGCAAATTAATGTTCAATTCTACTGAAGTGAGAAAGTTAATTGATCCTAATTTTCCATTTTTGTCTTGGAAGGAGATGATTATTTCTATAAAGAGTATGATTGACATTAATGAAATTATAACTAATTTGAATTTGAATAGCAGGCTGAGCAGAGAAGACTGTTGGGAATAGATAGAGGAAAACACCCATGATATATTCTACAGGCTGAACAGATGTCTTTTTCATTATGTCTTCCAATTAAGATTGGAAGAGCCATCCAGTCATTCAGCGTCTGTCAGTGAGGAGCAGAATACAGAAAGGTGCACAGCTTCCAATCAGATGGTCCTACCACTCGAACTGCGGATCACGCACTTCAGAGATATGCTCCTGGAGAGAGGGGTGAGCGCACTAAAAGCACTTTAAAAACCCTTTATTAAGCAACAATATGAAGTTATATGAACTCCAACAGAGGTGCATTTAATTCAATATGGCTCCAGGGCCATATTAAAATTCAGTGTGAGTTTAGAGCGTTAATTTCTGAGTTAAAATGAAGATGTCTGACTCTGGGTTAAACCTCTAGATCAAATAATATTTTCAAGGTGTTTCATTTCTCCTCACTCAAATGTAGCTTATTTCATTTGAACTGCAGTAAATAGATTTTAGTTTAAACCTGAGCATGTGATAGTATTACCTTCATTATTACTTACATGTGCATATTTGTTTTTCCATCCTAACATGAGGTGTCTGCATTCTCAACATGGGAGAAAGAATTACACAAGATTGTGTTTGATCCTCGTTACCTACTCCTGGGGCCAGAGGAGAGGAAGCAGGTATGACTGGGTTAAAGGCTGTTAGGTGAAACTTGGTCTCACTAACGTATCTCATTTTAAATGCCCATTTATGGACTTAATCCTGTCTCTCTACTCCTTTTGCAGATTTTTGATCAGTTTGCCAAAGCCAGGATAAAGGAAGAATATAAAGAAAGAAAGAACAAACTACAGCAGGCAAAAGAAGAGTTTAGGAAATTACTTGAAGAGTCTAAAATTACATCCAAGTACGTTACTGTGGTATCTTCTTATTACTTCAGTTGTTATATTAGCACAGTATGTACCAGAGAGGAAATATATTGCCCTAAAATCTTGACCTGGAATTTTATATATTCAGCTATTGTGTTAATAATGGATGTGATCTGTGGTGCAGGTCTAAGCTTCTCTTTGACTTTTGGGCTGTTTGATCCTGTTTCCTTTTGCTAGTTCCCAGAAGGAGTAAATTCAAATTCAATTCTGTTTGAAAGTTCCATTTTTGCACGGTGACGTTCTACTTTCGCGTCGTGCTTTCTAGTGATTTCTTTATACTCCTGACACATTTACTTTTTACATAATTAGTAAATTATGTAAAAGTATCTGGGTGAAACCTGTATGAATATGAATATCAACTGATTTGTTAAATGAGAGGAAAAATTAACCTTTAAAATATCTCAATACAGAGATCACAAAAGATGATTTGACAAGGCACTGAACGTTCGAGGTCCATAGCCACACCATTATGAACTCAAAATTTTGCATGAGCACTGGACTCGAAATCTGAGTTTGGCAAAGAATTACATTTATGTTTAGATGTTGATGATTCCCTTCTACCAATTTATTTTAGTCCTGTGGAGGAAAATAGATCAAACCTCAACTTAAGTTCATATCCAGGCACCAAATCAACAATAAGCAAAGCTGTATTAAATCACAAAGGCAGCACAGGGAGATGAGCGGCACATGTGCGAATGAGCAACAGTATATCAACACTGCAGCGAAATGGAAAATTGGATGGCTCCAGCCGCCTGTGACAGCCTGGCTGATTTATTCCTTCTTTTCCCATGTAGGTCAACTTTCAAAGAGTTCTCAGAGAAGTACGGGCGAGACCCGCGCTTCAAACGTGTTCCTAAGCAGAAGGACCAGGAGCTGCTTTTCTCCCAGTTTGTCAGCGGGCTAAAGAAGCGTGATAAGGAGAACCGAATGAGGCTGAGGAAGATGAGATGAAACCTCAGCAGACTTTGAAATAAACTACTTTGTTTTTACAGAATGCCTTCAGACAAGTCAAATCAAGAATCAAGTCAAAATTGCACATTGACACAACATGCACAACATGCCACTGCGTCTGACTAAGTAACTGGAACCTATTGCAGCGCCTGCGGTTCTCATTGAACTCTGAATTTTCGGAACAACAAACGCACAAACGGTAGAGCACCAGAGCCAGGCCGGGTTCGACTTTAGAGGTAGTACTCAGAGACTGATATGTTTCATATTGAAGCTCTTAAAATTCAATGTTGCAAGATGTCATAATAAAAAAATGTAAAAAACGAACAAAAAAGAAAACTGGGTAAAAAATGATTTCAACAATAGGCAAACTGTACTGTTGGAAGCCATTGACTTTTTGCGCATACAGGTATTAAGTGATTTTTTTTAAAGACTGTAAATACATGTTGACAAACGTGCGCTGTAATGAATTCTTGTGGAAGTGTAATGTGAAGTGTGTGAAGTGTCACAGAAGAATGTCTGATTCTCCACAGCATCTGTGAGAGTCACAAAGTCGTCATGTTTTGGTGGATATTTTTCAAATTGTCTAAAGTGTTTATTGTGATTCAGTTGTGATTGCTGATAAAAACACTAAAATGATGTAATTGGCTTTTCTTTAAATCAATCACCTGTTTTGAAATTTGCCCTAAAATCTGAATTCTTTATGGTAAAAAAAACTTTTAAGCTTACACTACATAAAATGTGATTGCAATATTACTTATTTATCACAGAGTCCAAAAGTTCTCTGATCAGAGTTCCTGGTACTGTTTCTGGTTTGGGGTTCTTATGTTCCTAAACATGTTTAAAAAGTAGGCGTTTAGGCCTAATGTAATAAAATTGTGGATTTCATTTGTCAAAAATTCTTTACTGGCAGCTGCGTTTGTATTCATAAGGCAACACACACTTTCTTTCAACACAACACTATTTTTGCGTCTACAGTCCATATACAGTAAAGTAGCTATGGAATTATTGTAATGCTATTATCAGAATTCTAAATGTCGTGTTACACACTGGAAAAAGTTTTGCTGTTTAAGACCTGGAATATGCCAGTGACAGGGGACCATGGATGAACCATAGATAATATAACCTGGTCATTCAGTACATTCAGGTAGACAGATGACCATTAAATTACCAAATGATCTTTCTGAGCCTACACCTGACTAGAACACTGCCTCCAGAGGCTTGTACAGTGGGCACTTTGCATGATGGGTTCATTGCGTTATGCACTTCCCTTCTTCCCTATGACGCGCCCATCACTCTGCAATAGTGTACTCACCAGATCATATGATCCTTTTTCCATTGCTCCAACGTCCAAACCTTATGCTCCCTACCAAACCTAATCCTTTTTTTCTGACAAGCCTCATTAATGATTCATTTTCTTATGGCCATATAGTTGTTTAGTTCCAGTATTACACATTTTTGTCACATTATTTATATGGGAATGCTCTTAATTTCACAACTGAACATAACTCTGATTTTGTCCACTGCGAGAGTACTTTTCTTCCAGGTTTCAATAATGTTTTATCTTCACCCAATTCTGACACTCTTTAGATTTTCTTCTAAAACTGCAACTTTTTTTGTACATTATACTGTAACTGTGCTCTAGAGTCAGGACCGGCATGGGAAAGCATGCATGCAGTTGTACCTGCAGTTAAGTGAACACTACATAACCAACATGTACTACTTGTTCAGTTGTTTGGTGATGTTGTGGACACTGACAAGACTCATACTGTACATTGCAAGACCTTTTTTCCTTAGAGAGATCCCTGATTAAGGGTGCCTGGTCCCACTTTCTCATGAAAATAAATGTGTGTGCTGGCAATCGTCAAACAGATATTGCTAGTAATTGACATTACCTAGAATGTTTACTACACCACTGACGTGCTGCATTTAAGTTTGTCTAATGTTACTAAAGCAGGAAGTGCCAGTTGTTCCACACTGTTTTTTACTCAAAAAAGCTCTTTTCTTTCTCCATTTCTTCGCTCATACTGTATCACTAGTTTTGGTTATCCATACGGCTAATTCTGGCGAACGAAAAGCGTTAAATCTGTACTAAATGCATTGTGCCTTTCAAAGATTCCAACTTGATTTATCTCATTGGGACTGCAGAAGCATCACATAAGGTTTTTTCTTTTTCTTTTCTATTTTGTATGGAAACAAGAAACAGAAAACGTGGAGGAAATATCGGTCCGGGAGACGCAACCAAATAATATCTTTTCTGTAGTGAAGACTGGTAGTTCAGGGTGAAAATTTTGCTATTTTATACCATGCACTGCCAGGAATCCAGCTCTTCATTCTCTCTCTCTCTCTCTCTTTTCCCACTCCTTAACATTCATTCGGGTATGGCATGGCAAATAATTTCTTGCAGAAGCAATATTATTGCACTTACCTTTTGCCCCCACTTTCTCACAGAGGTGGATGATTAACTAGGTTTAGGGATGTACTGCACATGAAAGCTGATGAATTTGATTTCCTTATGGGTTTTCATTTGCTATTTCTCAAGCATGCTTGAAAATATTAGAGCCTTGACTATCACTTGCAAACTGAGAAAATCACATTGGTGCAGATTACATGAGCAGTTGCTACATGAGAGCTCACAGAATAGTCGCCAGGATTCATGGGAATAGATGCTGAGTCCCAAAATTAGTCAAGGACAGAGACATTGGAGCTAAAAGCGTACAGTGTACAGCCATTGATAAAAGTTTTCAGAATGACATAAATATTCATTTTAACAACATTTGTCAAGTCTGCTGCTTCAGTGTTTTTTTTCATATGGTATACTGTCATATATAATTACAAGCAAGTGTCAAAGGCATTTATTGACAATTACATTAAAGTTTATGCAAAGACTCAACTGTCGACTTGTTTTCAAGACCTCTACGATTTGGCCTGGCATGCTGTCAATCAACTTCCAGGTCACATTCCGACTGATGGCAGCCTTGAATAATCAGTGCTTGGAGTTTGTCAGAATCTGAGGTTTTTTGTTTGTCCACCCTTGATTGACCACAAGTTCTCAATGGGATTAAGGTCTAGGGAGTTCCTGGTCATGAATGCTAAATTTCCATGTTTTGTTCCCCAAGCCACAATATTATCACTTTTTCCTTATGGCAAGGTGCTGCATCATGCTGAAAAAGCCATTGCTTGCCATCAGACCGTTCTTGGATAGTTGGGAGAAGTTGCTCTTGGAGGATGTTTCTATACCTTTTGTTCCATTCTTTGGACCATCTTTATTCTTGTTTGTTCCACAGTTGTTGTTTTTTTTTTTTTTTTTTTTTTGGGGGGGGGGGGGGGTGTTTTGAATGGTTGATGCTCTTGGAGGATGTTTTTGTATCATTCTTTATTCATGGCTGTGTTCTTAGGCAAAATTGTGAGGTTTCACAATGGAAAACTCACAATTTCTTGGCTGGAAAACAATACCACACATGAATGGTCTCAAGATGCTTTACTGTTGGCATGACACAGGACTGATCGTTGTGCTCACTTTTTCTTCTCCAGACCAGTTTATTTTTTTCCCCCGGATGCCTCAAACAATCGGAAAGGGGATCACCAGAGCAAATGACTTTACCCCAGTAAAAAGTTTTTTTTGTTGTTTTTCCTGGAGAGAAGTGTCTTTTTTGCTGCCCTTCTTAAAATGTATAAAGGATTTATATTTATATTTAATTAATATTTGTCTCATTCTCAAAATTTTTGAGAAAGAAATAAAGGAATAAAGGCCTTGGTGATGCAAGTACAGTCGTGGGCAAAAGTTTTGAGAATTACATAAATATTGGGAATTGGAAAAGTTGCTGCTTAAGTTTTTATAATAGCAATTTGCATATACTCCAGAATGTTTTGAAGAGCGATCAGATGAATTGCACAGTCCTTCTTTGCCATGAAAATTAACTTAATCCCGAAAAAAACTTTCCACTGCATTTCATTGCTGTCATTAAAGGATCTGCTGAGATCATTTCAGTAATCGTCTTGTTAACTCAGGTGAGAATGTTGACGAGCACAAGGCTGGAGATCATTATGTCAGGCTGATTGGGTTAGAATGGCAGACTTGTCATGTTAAAAGGAGGGTGATGCTTGAAATCATTGTTCTTTCATTGTTAACCATGGTGACCATGGTGATCGTCTCCTAAAGAGAAAAAACACAGCCATGAATAAAGAATGGTACCAAAACACCCTCCAACAGCAACTTCTTTCAACAATCCAACAACAGTTTGGTGAAGAACAATGCATTTTCCAGCACGATGGAGCATCGTGCCATTAAGGCAAAAGTGATAACTAAGTGGCTCGGGGACCAAAATGTTGAAATTTTGGGTCCATGGCCTGGAAACTCACCAGATCTTAATCCCATTGAGAACTTGTCGTCAATCCTCAAGAGGACAAACAAAAACCCACTAATTCTGACAAACTCCAAGAAGTGATTATGAAAGAATGGGTTGCTATCAGTCAGAATTTGGCCCAGAAGTTGATTGAGAGCAGCCCAGTCGAATTGCAGAGGTCCTGAAAAAGAAGCGCCAACACTGCAAATACTGACTCTTTGCATAAATGTCATGTAATTGTCGATAAAAGCCTTTGAAACGTATGAAGTGCTTGTAATTATATTTCAGTACATCACAGAAACAACTGAAACAAAGATCTAAAAGCAGTTTAGCAGCAAACTTTGTGAAAACTAATATTTGTGTCATTCTCAAAACTTTTGGCCACGACT
>JAAGKR010007757.1:0-34822 GCA_011419295.1 Clarias macrocephalus | reverse complement strand
AGCAGATCGTATCCATCGCCAATTCATTTGGCTTCTCGAGGCTGCAAACAGATACCGAGTGTTTTTACTCGTAGAGATGACTTCAGGAGGCTTTTGGTGAATTTAAATGAGCTTGTGCATGCTTCAGCTGAGATAAGGAGACACTGCAGCACTGTCCCGTAGTTAGTATTCTGGTCAGTGGTCTGAGTCAGTGGTCTGGAAACGTACTGTAGCATCAGGATTCAGAAAGACAGGGTTGTCGTCTTAAATCTGCTGAGTCATCCAGACAAGGAAAAGGACAGAACTCGGTCAGACCTTCAGCTTAAGCTCAGAGGTAGGGACAGAAAGTAAGAAGGACTTACTGTAGGAAATGCATGTTTTCGTGATATACAGTGCAGCGGTACCTCGGCATATTCATTCAATGTATTACGGGCCGAGTTCTTAAGGCGCAATTCCGTCTCGCGAAACGCATTTCCCCATAGGAAATAATGTAAACGCAGCCATACAAAAGTATTAACAATATTACCCATAACACTTTGCATATTAAAACGATCAAGACACTTAGAAAAGATATGTCAATAAGGCGTGTATACACACGTGTGTATATTCTATATACTGTATGTATATATATATATATATATATATATGTATGTGTGTGTGTGTGTGTGTGTGTGTGTGTGTGTGTGTATGTATATATATATATATACACGTGTATATATTCCATGTATGTGGAAAAACTTTTTTTTTCATTTTCTTCTTGCTACCATCCTTGCTAATATACTTAAGACCCATGATGTTGTGTTTTCAAAAAATTTTGCACCAAATGCAAAATAAAATAAAAAAAATGTAAACTTGCTTAGCTTTCCACTGACGCAAACAAGTTTAGAACAGCATGTGCACGCAACTTAGCCGGCCCTCGGTTTGGCTTGGCTTGGGTTTGCTCAGCTCAGGTCAGCTCAGTTTGGTCGCACGGAGATTCTTAAGGCGTGGCATTTATATGCCAAGGTACCACCGTATGACTAGACTATTATGGTTTAATGGTGGTTTTTTTTTTTTTTTTTTTTTTGCTGTGAGCTATATTTGTCCCATGCTCTACTACCTCACTAGCCACATTATTGTTTATATACAGTAGATACACATATGTGACGATGCTGATTTGTGTATGTTTTAAATGCACATTTTAAATTCAATTCTATTTATGTAGGGCTTTTAACAT
This sequence comes from Clarias macrocephalus, assembly GCA_011419295.1. Lineage (NCBI taxonomy): Eukaryota > Metazoa > Chordata > Actinopteri > Siluriformes > Clariidae > Clarias > Clarias macrocephalus. The sequence continues at coordinate 33,627 of JAAGKR010007757.1, read as the reverse complement.
CAGTCTTTGTCACAAAGCAGCTTAACGGAACCAAAAAGAAAATTAGGGAAATGAGTATGAAACGATCAGATTGTCCCTGATGAGCAAGCCGAGGGCGACGGTGGTAGGGGAAAAAAAACCTTGAGAGGAACCAGACTCAGCAGGGAACCCATCCTCATTTGGGCGGTAACGGGATTGATCAGCAGTCATGCTGTGTGTTACAGTAGGCGGCTGGACGTTCAATATAACAGGAGATGTATTTAAGTTGATCCGGAGTCCAGGTTCATTATTGGAGGCTTCAGTACAAAACTGTTTGTAAAAAAAAAAATCTGTCCTGAACTATTGCAGTCACAAGTCATCAGAGTCCAGAACCATCTTCGTGGTCAAGTGGAACCGTCCACATGCATCCCAAGCAGACCACATGGGGCCTCCAACCAGACGCCGGACACCAGCACGAGTCAGACAGGACGATTTAAACAACCTATTGTTTTAGCCTGTACTATTTGTTCTCAGAAGAGTAAACTAAACTTCAGACGGAGTAACACAGACCTAAACAAGTGAGACAGGTCCAAAAGCTATCTCTATACATAAAGCATTAGAGTGAGCTATGCTTGTAATGGAGTAAAGGAGTACACAGATACTTGGCCAGCAAGACTAGACAATACGAACGCTTAAATATAACTGAACTGACCTAATGGATTGTGTTGTAGAATTGATGCCATTGCACTAGGGATGTAACTGTAGATGTTATTTGGATTGGACAGATAATCCGTCTTAACAGATCTGGATACAGTATGAAAACAGTAGGCAGATTATTCAGGACTTCACATACTACATAGACGATAGAAAGCTTTAAACTGGGTTAAACCTGTACATCTATACATGTGTTCTAGCACTTGGAGCAGCGACTGCAGAATTGTTAATAATGATGCAAAGAATACCAACATTCCTCATGAAGTTCATGATGTTAAAATGTGATGCATTTGTGCTAAAAACAAGGATGATTAGTGCTTGTTTGGGTTTGATCCGCAGAGCAGCAGTCACCACCCTGTCTTCTTTCAGCAGAATGCTGAGTGAAGTCGTGTGTGTGTGTGTGTGTGTGTGTGTGTGTGTGTGTGTGTGTGTGTGTGTGTGTGCGTGTGTCCTTGGCCACTGTTGCACATCTTCCTGGAACTGAACTGGTGTAATGATATGAAGAAAAGACTGTAGTATAATGTGCCTGTGCTTTACAAAACCAGCTTCATAAAACCAAATTCAAGATATATTCATTCATTCATTCATTCATTCATTCGTTCATCCATATATATAATAGGTTATTTATCTGTCTATTTACTTTTGATTTACTTATTTAGGTATCGTTCATACTTTGAAACAGATTATTTCCCAAACATCACTATCTGATCTAAAGGGGTGCAATGTTAATAATTGGATTTCAGCCCCGATATTGCCTAAATAGCTAGATTGGTTATCGGATAATGGCGCTGATCTTTGCAGCGCATTGACTCACAACAATAACATAGAGATTACATCCCTCATCTTAATCCCTATATATTTCCATATGCTTTATTAGGGCCCAAGCACGATGACATCATAAGCTATTGCATCATCCTCATTGCTCTGATAGTGCTGATGTCATTTGTTTGTGAAGGGCCTTCTTTTTAACATGCTTTAGCCTACAGTAGATGCAAGGCCACAGTGTTGCCCATTGATAACTCGGTATCAGCATTGGTTAAAATTCCAGTATGTGCCCAGAACCAGTGTAATCCCGTGCTTGATAAAGGTTCACTCTGGCTGGTGTGCTTGAATGTACTCGACGTGACAAACATGCTGGAAATCATAAATTCCTAATCTCACACACACATACAAACATACTGTACACAAAAAACCCTTGACAGCCTGTATTTTCCAAACACTACCAAATCGTGTCCATCTAATCTACACTGACAAGCTGACAGTACTCCAGTTCACGCAATGGCAAAGAGCATTACAGAATGAGATGGATGACCTTCAGCGTGTCACACTTGAAATGTCACGGTCTTCAAACAGGGCTGATTTTTTATTTATTTTATTTTTTTTCCCCTCCAAATCTCCTGTGCATGTTGAAATTGCAAGCACGTTTCCGCCAGCATTACAGTACATTCCTGTCTTTCCTTCCATAATCCTGTATAAAATCAAACACATTGGTTTGAAACTACATAAAATGACCATGTAGTGATTTTCTTTTTTTTTTTTTTTTTTCAGACTTGAGTACTGCTAAGCCAGTGACGTGACTAATCAAAATATTGCTATTCTCATCCCACAGTCTGTAATTAGCTTGTTCTTTTAGCTTGACATGCTTCTTAATTGTACCACGGGGTGTTCACGGTTTTTCCTTTTTTCCCTGGGAAAGTGTTCAAACTGCGTTTTTATCGTCAACGTTTTACACCCGGATGGTCAGGAAATGAACTTCTCTGGTTACCGCCTCTTTGTAGCGTATGCTCCACGACATACCTACTGTATATTTGCGCTCTGAATAATGGCGTCTCCCAAATGCCTAGATGTGCGATTTAACCAGGAATCCTCAAGGCACTGAGTATTTTTCTCAGGGATTTAAACACTCCAGTGTTGTGCCTGGCACCCCTGTGGAGAGAAGAAAATGGTTCACCGCAAGGTTCCTTACAGTGCATGTCGGAGTAGAAGAGGAAAGCAGTGGCCGGTTTAAACTTAACAGCAGAGATTACACCAGTGCTTCCCCAAAATCTCTCATCTGAGCTTTAAACACGAGGAAATGAAGGTGTTTAGTTCACCTGATGTGTGCATATGTTTTTCTCTTGGATCAGCTTTGAAAATTTAGCTCTACCTGTAAATAGTCACATGGTTTTAAGGTTAACCCTTGGTTTTCTTTTCTGCGACTACTAGATTGCTTCTTTGTGGGCACTGATTGCTGAGTGGTAGGTTTCTCGCCTGCCATGCGGAAGACCCTGGTTCGATTCCCATCCAATGCCCAAACCCCAGCCACTGGGGTCTCAAGCCCAGATAAAATGGGAGCGTTGCATCAGGAAGGGCATAACCTGTGCCAGGCTGAGTGTGGAAACCCATCCCCGAAAGTCTAACAACTAGATTTGTTCTTTCTTTTCTGCCTACCTGTAGAAAGGTTGTCTAATTTCCTGTAATCCATTTCTAGAGGAGAAAGAAGTGAACAGCAACAAATCCTCGTAGAGGTTCCAGACCTTTAAACGCTTCTGCGTAAATAAAGAGACAGTGTTGTTGTGTTGATGCACTTTTGTAGAAGGGTTTTTGACATTTAAAAAAACACATTAAACCTAAAACTGTTATGTGTTGCATGTGTGTGCTGGAATGCTCAGATTGCACGTCGGCTCCGCTCACTGCCCCTTGTAAATGTTAAAGCTGATGACTCCCTTATGTGCCGCTCGATTAATGTTTACAAATACCATTACGGCTGGTTCTCATGAGCAAATTGCTTTAACATTTGTGGAAAAAAACATGGGTGGTGCCTGTTGGACATTTTCATTGGATGTTGCACAGCATCACTTTGTTTATACTGATTCATTACGTTTAATGGCGATGCAGACCGAGACGTCGGATAGAGTCAACCGTCGGATAAGTCAAATGAAAATATTAAAAGAACCATACATGCAATTAGTCATAAACTGCGCTTAACCAAATGAGCAAGACTAATGCTTTTAGTGTCAAACAGATCTATCCATAATAAAGCACACATCAGTCCAAATTTCAGTATTTAGTTGAGTCTCCACTGATGAGGAAGACAGCACTTGGATTCTTTCTGTATTATTAAAAATGGTAAAGATTGTTTTGGGAAGAGATCTTGGATCTCTCGTTCCATGCATTTCCAGCATTTCCAGCTTATTGAGATCCTTGCAGTTTTTCTTGCGAACTTGATCCTTTAATTGAGACCATAACTGAGATTTTTATTTAAGTTTAGGTGTACAGACTGATATGGCCATTTTAAAACTTTCATTTGTTTGTGACTGCAGTCCTGTTGATTTTGACATATTTCGAGTTATTGTTTTGGACGGTTTGAAAAGTTACAGCTTTCTGGCAGAGGCAACCCAATTAAAATGGTCTGGTATGGAATGAAATTTGTCATGCCACTGAACATAAAAAGAGGCACCTGGACCACTGCTACCAAAACAAACCCCAAAGCATCAAAGAGCCACCAGTGTCATTTATTCTGGGTGTCAGCTGTGGCGATTATTATTTTTATATGCAAAAAATGCTAATTTCTTGTCTTATCTGACCAAAACACAGGATTTCAGTTGTAACTCCAATGTTGCTTAAATGTACAGTGGAACCTCGGATTGCGAGTAACGTGGTTACGAGTGTTCCGCAAACCGAGCAAAGATTTTTAATATTTTTTTATTCGGAAACCGAGCAAGTATTAGTTTACGAGCGCCGAGTATCATGCTTCACACATGCGACTCTTATTTTGACACCGAGCATCACTCTTTCACCATCGCACCAACGGAAATACTTATCGGTCAGGATTTATTTGTACTTTTTTTTTAAAGGTAAAAAGCAGATTAATTTTCAGATTTTATTTTCATTTTATAGATTGTATTAATTATTTTTTTGTATTTATTTTTTGGGGCTGTGAAATGAATAATTAGAGTTTTCATTATTTCTTATGGGAAATGATGATTTGGTTTTCGAGTGTTTTGGAATACGAGCCCACGTCTGGAACGAATTATGCTCGTAATCCAAGGTTTCACTGTACTTAAAAGTTCAGACACTGGGATTTATATCTTGGTCAAAGGAAGGGCGTCTTTTGTTGAATTTTTGGTTGAGTTTGATTTAATAAATATTCAACTAAACTTTCCAGTTTTAATAGAATACCATGCTTTGCCATTTTCTTTATTAGGTCCTGATAAGGGTTACCATTTCTTGTAGCAACAGCCCTTCTTTCTAATTTGAGTTGAGCGCTCTTTGGTTATATCCCTGTTGAAAGGTTGACAAAGGTTACCTTATTGTTATACCCCAGTAAAACAGGAAAAGATAATTGAGCACAGTAAAGTCCCTAGACACCATCAAGAAAGATTTTTTCCCCCAAGGACACATTTTTTTGCTTTTCTGTGCTAGTTTTGGTTTCACTTTGGAAGCTAAAATCACCACCACTACCAAAGTAGTGCTGCGATAACTATTATCCAAAAGTCAGCTGATATTTATGTTTTACTGAATATGTGACAAAATTGAACACAGAAGCAAGTTTTGGCCGTTCATTGTCGTTTTTTTTTTTTTTTACCAAAGCTGTATGATTTAAGCTTGCCAAAGGATATATATATTGTACATAGTGACTTTCGCCAAAAAAAATGTTGTAGAAAACTTTGCGTGTACAAGGAAAAATAATTTACCAAATTGAGTGAAAGGCACTCACTCTTGATTTGCAGTGAAACCAATCGTTTGTTTATGTGAAGTACATTTTTCATTAAGAAATAGATTGAAGCATCTTGACATTATAGAACCCCAATTTATACTTCATTCTTTATTTACAAACCATTATTTCCAATGTTTCTTGGAACACGATCTTGCATAACAATGGTGAGTTTGACATTGGATTTCCATAATGCGTTATTCTTCTACATGCGGCGGCGGTGAAACAACAATGCGATGAGTCCAATTGAAATTCATGAGGTGAAACCTCGGATACAAATAGTCATTACTCTCCATTGCACTGACCTTGCAATTCCAATTCCTCCCGTCAGTCAAACTCGGGGTGAATGAGGCTTAATGTTCAGCATTTGTCTCCTGGCAGCTTGTACTTGGCATTGTTTGTCTCTCTATCTACTCTATTATAATCTCCAGTCAACTACAGAGTTATTGGCAGGATTCAAGACAATGGGCAAACATATATTCAGCCTGTTTTGTTCTGGGGATGAAAAAAAACTTTTATTAAAATAAGTCCTTCAATCAGTCAGGTATGTTTAAACATACTTTCCATATATAAGGTCCGTATACAACTTTGCGGCCTTTTACGGCCTTCCTGACGCAACCCTTCCATGGTATCCAGCACTGCATCCAGTGGCTGGTATCCAGGGTTTGGGTTTTGGATGGGATTTGAACCTGGGACTTGAGCATGGCAGGCGAGAAACCTACCACTGAGCCACCAATGCCCATAGATGAGTCAAGGTATATTCAGGTCAATTTAAGAAGAATCTATTTCTTGGTAAAGTACATTACAAAATAATTAAATCCATAAAAAATGCAAAGCTGTTAGCAAGCCTCTATGTGAGGTTAAGAAGTCCTGGCTCCTACAGTGTGATTGGCTAGAAGAATTCAGTCTCATCTACGGTATGACTGGTTAGACTAGGAATATGAAATTCAGACTCAGTTTGTCGTGCCCTTATCCCAATTTTAGCACAGTATTTTGCTGATTCCCTTCCCTGTGCTTGGTGGATTTCCTCCCACAGTCCAAAGACATGCAGATTAGATTGATTGGCATTCCCAAATTGCCCGTAGTGTGTGAATGCGTGTGTGAATGTTGACTCGAAGGCCTAAAATGGGAATAAAGACAATAGTCACCATTGGCCTCCACTGTCCCTAGTTGGACTACAGAGGTTCCTACAGTGGGTGGGTGGATGGATGGATAGTTAAGTGATTTTATAAATAATGAAGATGATTATGGAAATAATAAAACGCAACTGAAAAAGTGTTTGCGTGAGTAAGAAATCCCTCCTTCTGGAGCATGGAAGAAGAATTTAATTCATGCTTTCAAGCTCAGTTGTCTAGACACCAAAGTACGAGTCTCTTATGGTTTTGAAACTTTTATGAGATCTTGCCAAAGTTTGCCAAGATTTTTTTTTTCCATTCATGACCCTTTAGGCCTCTACCTTCCTTTAGAGTCTCGGTAGAATTTTGTTTTTGGAAAGCTGGAGAGCTTGCTCATATTGAAAACCACATGTGCATATAAACTATAACAACTGATCTTCTGTCTGGAATTGTTCCAGAGTGAATGGACTTATAACCTGAAGACCTAAGACATGATTATGAAACACTGTTGTAGTGTAGTCGAATGAAAATGATTATAATTATACACAACCGAGATTGATTAATCATGCAGGTGGCTGGACTCCCTTCCTTGCCTATGAAAAGTCAAACTGATATCCATTTTCAGGAACTTATGTGTCAAAGAGCGCGATGTAATTCATTTGCCACTATGTATGGAAATCAGTTTTTTTGGGGAGGTTCAAATATTACTGTGATTGCAGAGAGCCAGTCAGTGCAGTGGTATTTTCCAAGTCATGGGTCATAATGATGCACAGACAGGCTATTTCCATGCGTCATTATAAGACCACAACTGATTTTTAGATTCTATCTGCTTTCTACAATTAGCCCAAAATCACCAAAGGAAGTCAGCTGTGGTATAGTCCCCACTCCCTTCCTGTAACAAAGAGAGAGAGAGAGACACACACACACACACACACACACACACACACACACACACACACACACACACACACACACACACACACTTGCACAGGGCATTCTGTCTTTGGCATTGCTAAAAAAAATAAAAAAAAATCCCCAGAGTAGGCCGGGCAGCAGAAAGGTAGCTGTTATACAGAGTGCCAAGACAAACCGTGCCCTCAGTTGGCAAGGTGTACATGGGCTTGGCTTCACACAACAGTCATATTATGTGTGCTCAGTGAGAGCTTTGCCATAGGGCAAGGGGTTGAGGAGAAGAGAGGGGGGGCAGGGGCAAAACAGTATCCAGGGAGAGCCCGGAGCATCATGCACACTCGCAACATTAGGTGCCAGTATACACTGCTGTATAAACGCTGCTTTTGGAATTCATGAGATTTCATCATTTCGAGAGTGGTAGGTTTTATATCTTATCTATTCTGAATTTTATTGCATATTTAAAAGATTTTTCCACCTATTCAATCTGTTGCTGCCTGAGAGAGCCCTACAGTATGAGAGGATGTGAGATCTCTAGATTTATAGCTTCTCTGATTAGTTTACGTTTGACTCTGCTCGTTTCAGCTCAGCGACCTTTTTCCGTTTGTTGATTTGTGTTATGTCGGGTAGTCCCAGTTATGAATCAGAAGCAGCAATATAACATCAATGACTAACTTTACTTCAGCTCCGGTAACTAAAGCGATATGTTTTTCTTGTCTCGCCTCTCTTCCCCATGAGTTAAGCATCATTTCTAAAGCAAAACTTCGCCTGCTATAGTTATACCATGCACTTAATTAATGCTCCTATGTTTTAACAAGTAAGCATCGGTGGTAGAGGTCCAGCTGAAATCCTCATCACATAATGGGTGTTTTTGTATCTCGAATTCCCCCTGCTTGTCAGAAAGGTGCCAGCTGCGAATGAGACACTGCCGAAACCACGTCCTGTTACCAGGTCCTGCTACTGAACTGAAGGACTCAGTTTTTTTCATTTTATTGTTTTTGCGTGTGCACATACAATAGACCCCGAGTTGACTGTCAAAAATGATCAAAAAGTGAATTTTGCATAATTGGTCCCCATTAACGGAGTGGAGTGATTTGACTCCAACAGTGGAGTGATTTTGTCGGAGCAGTGGCAACTCGGTGGTGGGGTTGAAACCTGCCTACCAGTTTTCCCATATCTGTTTAATCAACAACGATTATATTAGAGATACACATTTAGCATCGGGTGTGCATTTTTTTTTCTTTCTTAAAATTGTACCCGAGTGCTAAATAAGCACCAAATGTTCATATCTCTAGAACTACCCATCTGTTTTGATTAAGTTCTTGATCCTCCTGTACGAACAAGATTTTCTGTGCCATTTGCCCAAATGTCATGTTTTCAAAGGTTTGGGACTAATGTTTCTCTCCAGGATTATGCGCATCCTTCTCTCTCTTCTCTGCTCCCATTCATTTTTCTCTGTCCATCTGTCTGTGGAACGTGTCAACCTTTTGCCTCTTCCACCCCGCTGCAGAACTCTGTTGAGACAGCTAAACGGCATGCACAGCACATTTCCATCCCTAGAGGCACTCTTCAGTCCCCGCCGGCTTAGAAGAAACTTCACGTCTTTCTGTTTAGACTGGATGTCTGGGGTCACTTTGTGCAGGAGAGACCATGTGGAGACTATAAACGACAGTGTGTGTTCGCTAGCACTAACTCATCCATGCTGCAGCTGTCAAATCCGCTGCTGCGCGCCTTTCAAGTGCTTGCGGCCGAGACCTGCGAGATGGATATAAAGGAGGTGTAGATAAACAAGCCTCCTTTCCACTCGTGTTCTTAACAAATTACAGGATTAATCAGAGCAGGTTGTAGAGCATAAACGCTTCCACACTCGTTATTTGCCTCTGTTGTTGCCCGACATATGTTTCCTTCACTAGAAAAAGTTCTGGTTTCTTCAATGTTCCCTGAAGACCCAAACGAGGCCAAGGCTTCTGCAGTAGCTCTTGGAAAGTTAACACGTCATGGTCAAGTTAAAGTGCTGAGCAGCGTTCAGCAACGGCTTTGTCGTCTCCGAGGGGCTCGGAAGATAAGTTTCCAGACTTCCTGTCTTTTCAGTAATGAGGTACAGCACATGCAGTTCCAGTCTGCTGCTGTCAGATGATGGAAGCAAACTGGAAGGAGACACTGAAATATCTCGTATCTGAACAAAGATGACATTCTTGTTATACTGGATTGACATGAATCTTGTTCGTTTTCAGGAAGGGCTGGAGTAATTGCCCACCAAGTTGTTCCCTGCACTCCCGCTTTGAGCTAATCCAGTATGTCGGTATCTGATGAGCCCCTGTGGTGGGGTTTATGCTCTTGGTTGTCAATGCCCTGTTTCAGACACAGACGCTGTCAGGACTGTGAGAGGAGCTTTGGAGATTTACAGCCGGAGCTGATCAAGAATGGGTTGGCCGCTTATCTGACATGTTTACAAAGTACTGCTTCTTCTGCTTTCTATAAATTATTCTCCAGGCCTACTGACCGAAGAGGAAGGGTACCAACACTGAATAATTCTTAATTGTCTTTTTAATTGTCTGATGCCTGGTATATAGTTTATAGACCCTGTCTAATTGTTTTCTTAACAGAGCATGACAAAAGTTTTTAAAGCCATTTCAGATGATCCTTATCTGTGCTCTTGCCAAGCAATGAAGAAGGCAGATGGCTGATTAAGTCTTTATCAATCTATCGATCAATGTGACATCTATGACATCTATCCATGTCACATGACGCATTCATCTAAGAGATTTCGTCAGTTCATCAGACCCCCATTATGAGTGACAAAACACAGTACTGTAACTTCACAATAAAGACCTGTTGGTTCAGGCCTGAAACGCAAGCTTGGGCACTTCACGTATTCCAAGTACAAAGTCACTGAGAAACCAGGTACTAGGGAACACTAGTGCAAGTCAAGTTACCACGAATTCTTGACCTAGATCATCGTCCATCCATCTAGTAACGTCTGTAGTCCAACTTGGGACCATGAAGGCCAATGGTAACCACTGTATTTATTCCCATTTTTACCACTGTGCTAGGAGCTCCAGCTAACATTCACACACTACAGACAATTTGGGAACACATGTCTTTGGAGTGTGGGAGGAAACCAGAGTACCCGGAGGAAACCCTCCAAGCTGGGAGAACATGCAAACTCCATGAATACAGAACCGATGGAGGTGCAAAAGGCGACAGTTTATGATTTCATAAAACTGTCAAGGTTCAGAGCGTTTTTTATTTTTTAATGCACTGTTTATGAATTGAAAGTATTTGTGGCGGGTAGTGCTAGGATTAATTCGACTTTTATTTGTTTCAGCATTGATTTATACTGTAAATACGAAGAACTTGGAAGAGCATGGTGCACTTAAGCTGAACGATGGCACTATGTAAGACTAATTACATTACCAGGTTGGACGTGTTATTTCCTAATTGCTTTTGTTGTAAAAGTACAGAAAATGGCTATTATCCCCTTGAAAAGCTTTTGTGACCCGGATAGTGACATTTAGAAATTAATCTTCGAACTTTCATCTACATCAGTTCTGAATAAGACAACATAGCCTTCCATCATGTTTTAATTATACAGTACGTTGCTTGGTTAAAGTCCAGTATGCTGAAATGTGCCTTGTAGAGTACTATTACAGTCTTGTCGTGATGAATTGGCCACATGCGTAGCAGAATGTATCTGGAGAATGCTTGCAGCTTCTTGATGCCATCTCTGATGAATGCAGATGTGTCTGTGTGTTCACTTAGGCAGCTAGAACTAAACTGATCAGCATCTGGCACATAACCGTGATGAGTCGCTCGATCCATCCATCGGCGGCTTGTAGGCTACAAGACTTTGGCGGCTTGTAGGTGCATTACGGTCGTTTCTACAGTATGTCTTCCGCATACTCTGTGTATACACGGCAGACGATCGCATTGACTAGCTTTGGTGAATAATATGTATGGCCACGCCCACCTCCAGGCAAAGATTTTCCATATCCAGGCCACAAAAGTAAGGTAATAGAAAAAAAAAAAAAAGTATTTTTACAATTACTTTAAGCATAAGCAGTAGGAAATATCACGTTCTGCCCAACAACAAGAAAACGTTAAGTAATTAGTTGCATCCTGTAATATTAAACTGAGAGATGCTTTATTATGTCGACTGTATGCAGCAAGCCCTGCTGATAAATATGCTAACGTGAGTGATGTGGAAACCTGTGTAATCACCCTGAAAAAAAAAAAATCAGGTTTACTATAAACCCACTTTTAGTGCCTGAGAATGGTAATTACCATCATTTCTGCTCTTCGTAGCTGTTATTGTTCTGCAGTCCTTCACATTGCACTTTCGCTGCCACCTGCATTATTGGCTTCAACCTTGGTAATGAAATTGAAGCAAGTTATAGTTTCAATCATCATATGATTTATTCCTTTGCTGTAGCTCAGCGCTATTTCATCAGCTCTACTAAAATTAGAGATTAAGACATGCGTGATCTCAACAACAGAGTGTGCGGTGTATTGGTGGGTTGAGTGGGAAGCTCTATGTAAGGGGCTCTTCATAGCCAATGGAAATTCTTTAACATAAGCTGAAACATGTGCTGAACTTGCTCTTACTCTTGAGAGCCCCAGTCAAGATTGGAAAGCAGAATGACAAGAGATTGGTACTGAAATGACAGCAGACACATTGGCACCAACACCCCACCCACCCGGGTCTATGGCATGCCGCGTTCCATCTCTCTGTCCAGGCAACACTGTCAGATCGAGAGATGTAATAAGTGACAGCTGCTGCGATTGCAAGGTTTGAAAGTAAGAGGCGTTTTTTCAGAGTGCCCTCTCTCTCTCAAAAAAAAAAAAAAAAAAAACAGGTGTCCGGAAGATATCAGTAGAACGAGAGGGATAGGAACTCTGTCCTACTTTGTCCTTCACTGGGGAACAGATGAGTGTCTGACAGACGGAGAACTCCGAAACCTTGGAGAGACACGGATTTTAATCGACTTTGGAGCATTTCCATATCTTAGGAGTGATGTAAAGTTTCCGGAAAAGGAGGAACTATGTACATTTTTCTGTTAATATAGACTAAGTAAATGACTCAAGATCTACGAAGATAAACTTGTTTGGCCCTTTCTGTCTACAGAATATGATATACAGCAGCCTTAAACAGCGACGTGTTATGGAGCGCTTATGCAAAAACCTTCAGCGTTAAAAGATTGAGTCGCTGTACTGTACAGACGAATCTTCTCTCCTGCCTGCCCACACATTCAGCCACATAAATGTGTTTAACACACCCTCATTATTAACCCACACACCCTGTAACGTTTAGTCTGAATGCATCTGTTTGGAGTTTTATTGATTTCTGTAAAAGAATCACAGCAATTAATCTGATTTTCTTTGACTGCTCTGGCTGATTTCATTTATTCTCTGTTCTTTTTTTTGTTTTGTTTTTCCAGCTAATAAATCGGAAAGATAATAGGATAATGGGTAGATTCCTTCTGTTCCCATCGCTGGAGTTTCTCATGTCTAGAATGAACTACAAAATATACCGTTCCGTTGACCATCTTGTGTGTTTTCATCTTAGACTTCAGGGAGTCTGAGATCTGGACGAAAGGCTTCGCTCTTGGGAGTGACTGAAAAAGCCCAGTGATTACAGCCACACATCACCTCTCTCTCTGTTACTGCCTCCACATACTGTAAAGCTGGATGCTGCCTCGGCGCTACCATTATGCTTCTTCTGACTTTGATCGGCCGAGTCTCAGTAGACCTCCCGAGGGCTACATTGTTCTAATTTCCCCATTAAAGATCGATTCTTTGTTTCATCCCAGAACTATGCGCGCTGGGTGATAGCATCTGGACTCTACTCCTGCAGCACCCATTGTTTAGATGATGTCAGCAGGAGGAAATGTGTAAACCCGCCTTATATAAGGAAATGGGAGGAGGGAAAATATAGGGCGCAGATTATAGCGATGTTATTCAAGGTCTCGGTTATAAATATGGCGGCTGTGTGTTTTTAGCCTTTTTGCTTTGCAAGCCAACTTCGCCCTGCCTTTCTGAAGCGTCTCAAAGTCGCAGTGAGCGTTTCGCTTTTTTTCCCCCCACTATTTTTAGTGGAAAGAAGCTCCAAATGGAAGATCTCAGAAGTCCGAAGTCAGGTAGAGAGCACGGTCCTGTGTGTGTTCTACAGTATAGTGAAACGATTCCTCTCGAGTGTGACATATGGCCCTTTAAGAGAACCCATTCATGTAAACTGTGGCGGGTGGAGAGAGTAGCGACGGCCATGTTTGGCTGCACCTCTCCAGCGGGGCCTGCCGTCTGGAGCACGTCTGTCACACATGCAGGGCTCAAATTACTGCCAAGACTCGCTCTGGCCCCTAGGAACAGCAGCTGAAGCCTTCAAGAGAGAGATACAGAGAGATTGAAAGATAGCGAGGGAGGGATAAAGGCTTCCTCCACTTCTTAACTTCTCTAACAGCCTGAATCCATCCTGCAATCTGGCTATTATTAGCCCCACTTCCTCTTCTGGTCCAAAGGGGCTTCCCACTCTTTTAGCCATCATCGCTTTTAAGTTTTTGGACTCTGCTTTTACTAGTCTGCAGATGACAAACTACCATCCCTCTTGTATATACGGACTGGGCTGTACAGGACCAAGCTAAACACTCCTTCTGGACTAGACTCATTTATATTCCTGCCATCTAATTAGGTTGCTGGACGAAAGAATTCCCTCCCCTTTTAGCCACAGTCACTGGCACGCACACGCGTCTACCCCCTCCTCGCTATCCGCCGAGCAAGAGAAGGAAACCAGGGATTTAGTGACCGTGGAGTTCACAGAAGCTGGATGAAGAGTGTAAAAAGACTTTGCTTATGACAAATAGGATTTGCTTGTCAAGGAGATGGGCAGCCATGGGTCAAAGCAATGCTGCTATTTGTAGGGTTCGGAAAGCAACATGTGGTGTTTGCAGTGTGCGTCTGACAGAAGCCAGTCTCTGCTGGAGCTGGAACTGGAGCCGAACAGCTGGTAAGCTTCTAGCGTGTATGTTCGAGGGGGTGTACGTACAGTACGTTACTCTGGCTATGGGGACTCGCGTATACTGTACAGTACCGAATGTGCATGTATTAGAAAAAAATAAAACAGGAAAGTTGTTTTCTTGGAAAGGTTGAATGCTTGATGGTTCGCTTCTTATGGGTATTTAATTATGAGGAGGTTTTAACTTCTTTGTCCTGTAAACATATGCTTTCCTGGCCCGCCAAATAGGTTTTGGTGGAGTACTTTAGTATTTTACAACCCTGATCCCAAGTCCATTTCCAATGAATGTTGAGAAAAACAAGAAAAGTTACAGTTGTTGGTTGCATTTCAAGTCATGTACTGTAAAAGTTGTCATTTCTCAAATTTGCATTAGACCGCATTGGTGTTTACGTGACACTACAATTTCATCTTTCCTGGAGTCGCTTAGTCTTTAATCATATTTCAACTGCTTCTCTGTAATTATCGCAAATTACAGGAAAATCCCACCGATGCAGAGTTTATCACATTGGACCTGTCGTGTGTAACCTTTATGGGGTGGGGGGTTGGATAGTAATTATCGTTAGCCAGCGTGTTTGGGGTTCATAGTCATGACTGTCATTTTGTTTAGTTCTCAGCAAAATGCTCTTCGAGCTAAATGCAGGTTCAGCTTGGCCAGGCTGGTGAAAGGCTGCATTTGACCTCTGTTGGCTTTCAGGCTGTGGCGGAGGATTTCTGCGGCATTCAGCCTGCATGCTACAGTACGTGTTTCACTGCGCTGCAGCTCTTCCTGTCGTACCCTCACGCTGGCTAGTAGGAATGCAACATGCACAGTGTGCAGCTGAACAACTAATGAGAAGGAGTGTCATGGAATGTTCTCATATGGGACTTGTGGGATGCGGACACTTGAATTTCCCTCCACCAACAAAGTCTGCTTACCGTTTTGACCTGTCCAGCATGTTTATTTCTCCATTAAAGTGCTGCTGATATGTGTTTTGACATGGCAAAAACAATAACTTGCCAAAAGAATAAATCCCTCGAGTACCGATTTTTGCATAGACAACATAAGAGCCGCCTTATTTTACTAGCTAGGTATCCGAGAGTAAGCTGATGAATTCACACTCTGTAATATTAGATCAGGCAGGCCAGCCACATCCTGCATGGTGGTGTGACCAGATAGCCTGTTTACTGACAAAAATGAGATGTCGGCCAGTTCATTGCGCGAAAGCATGCAAGTTATCTTTTGTCAATTTCTAAAAGCTCACACAAATGTGTGAAAATTCAGATGAACAAAGGAAAAACAAGCAAGAAACCAATTATGTGAACCATATGTCTCGGGCTCAGACGAAATTCGATATCAGCCCCAGTTATTAAAGTGGGGATGACCAACCAGCCTCAGAGAGCCTTCTTGCTGGTAATAATTCTGGTAATACGGAATAATGTTTAAGTTTTTAAAAGAAATGTAATTTAAATCTTATCATTTTTTTAATGATTATTTTAATAACTAAAATTGGCGGCACGGTGGTGTAGTGGTTAGCACTGTCGCCTTGCATATCCAGGGCCCGGGTTCGATTCCCAGCCACGCTTGTTCCCCGGCTCTGTGCTTGGTGGGTTTCCTCTCACAGTCCAAAGGCCTGTCAGTTGGGCTGTTTGGCGTTCCCAAATCACCCTTAGTGCGTGAGTGAGTGTGTGTACAGTATGCGCGCCCTGTGATGGATTGGCACCCATCCGCGTGTACCTCACCTCATGTCCCAAGTCTCCAAGCCCCCCACGACCCTGAATACGGGATAAGTGGTATAGAAAGCTGAGAGCGAAGCAAGTTTCCTCTTTTTTTTTTTTTTTTTTTTGGCATGCGCAAGATTTAGAAAGCAATAGCACCATGAGTTCCACGGAAGTTAGCAAGGATGCGCAGCAGGCAGAAAATGGAGCCACTTTCAGTTTCATTTTAAAAGTAGCCGGTGCCAAGAGGAATCATAAATTAAGATTAAGTGAGGTTTATTTTATATTTTCAAAATGTGTTTGTATATGTATTATAGTATGATTATAGTGTTAAGTTCTTGGTACTTAACACTATAATCAACACTTGGTACTTAAATATTACCAAGTATAATCTTGGTAATATTTTTGGAGTCCAGGGTTTTGTTATTCTCATGTGTACTGCGTGAACAAGGTCAGACGTCTTCCCGTTGGCAGCAATAACATGTACAGTATAGGATCCTGCCTGTCAAATACATCAATGAACTATAAATGAATATTCTTCATTCACAATAAGACAATAAGTCTTACTTCTGGTATCCTAATATGGAAAGACTATTTCCTTACTGCCTGCTTAATAAAAAAAATCCTCAAAAATCTGAAGGATGCTCGAAACCTCCGATGCCATTGTGTGTAAAATATTTAATGGTGTCTTCAAATTGGGATTTTAACAATTTTACATTCTGATACATATACAAGGTTAATGTTGGTGTTAGTACCCATTGTTGTCAAATTATAATGTAGCCATGACTTCAAAAGTTGCATCGAACATCTATTTCAAAGTAGCGTTGTAGACTGCGTAAACTGCAGTTACTAAAACAGACTGAATATATGAGCGATATGAAGCCACTAGAAGAAAAATGGAAAGCTGATTCATGGTGGTGCTATTAGTGTTGCTCATCTGTCTTTAGGTGAATATAGCCGTTTGACAGCGATGGTGGAACAACAAGAGTCTCCACAGTATATTCCTCTTAAATATCGGTTGCCACAATATTTTATGGCTTGGACATATCCGTAAGTCAGGTTATCAGAGAACTATGAGGAGCATGACCTTTTTCGACTTTTCGTCTGCCGTACTGCATACCAAGCCTCTCCTTCCTTATTGGAACCTTGTAGTGTGTTGACATTTTTATTAATGGGAAATCCCAGTTCATAAGCATCCCAGTTTATACGAAAGACAAACGTTTTTTGGGGAGCAGACTGTGTGAGAAGACTTTGGAAACCATCCACCGCCAGTGTTTGGTGTTTTCCAGATAACTTCAGAGTGTGACGACGGAGCCTCGGGTTGCATATAAGGCTTTCAGACTTGCATGATGCTGGAAAAGATGGTTTCAACCATTTTTTTTTCTTTCCTTCTTTTCCTTCAAGCGATCAGTGGGCACAATCTAGAAATGGGTCAATTCAAAATAGATCACCACCACCATAGGCTCCCACCAACCAGGTAATTTGGTCACACTTTTTATAAATGACAGTAGGTCACCGCACTGACACAGAAGTTTCTTTAAAGAAAAAGCTTTTTAAAACATGCCAGGTGTTTTAGATTTAGAAAGATTTCCTTTGGAGATCTTTCTAATTCATTTTTTTTGTTGTTGAAGATGGCTCCCCCACCTTCACCTGGATACCAGTGACCGTAATGACCATCAGCTCTAATGAGAACCTGATTTGGCCTTACGGCCTGGACTGCCAGCATGGCCATCATCTCCTAAGACCAGTGGTTGATCTTTAGCTTGCATGTTCGTTCTAAAGTCTCTGAACTATTGGAATTTGGATACCTCTTTGGTGTCTGAAAAGGGTTCTCCATGATATATCTACAGAAACCTCAGAATCTTAATTACAGTACTCCCTGCAGGGGGACTTCCATGCCATGCACATGACTCTGCATGATGTACAGTTTGTTCGCAGTGGAACATTGTCCCTAAATCCTTCTTCATGCCACTGATATCCGCAGAAATATACACTCTCGTCAGTGGCACCAGGGGAAACAAACCTGTCGCAAACAAAAGATTTGACCTCCTTATCGACAGGGATTTCCAAATCTGGGTCCTTGACTTTAGGTTATTTCTTATTCCTAGAAGTGAAGACTGATGCCCAGGGTATGTTGGACTCGGCTCTTCGGACATTGACTGGATGGCTCGATCGTTGTAGCTTTTTTTTTTTTTTAACCCAAACCCAACAGAATATGATGATTCTTTTGCTTCTTATGATGATTCTTTTTACTCGGTCCATGATCGTGATTGATTCTTGGAACTGTTTTTATTCAAGTTTCAGTATCCTGAGTTATTATAAACTCCACAACTACATCGAATTTCATCTGGGGATGAGAGTAAGGGGTAGAGTTTTCTGAGATCCATTACATTTGCTAGTATATTCACCCTAAGACATGTCGTGTTAGTATATATAATCTCTACAATGAAATATATATTTATGTGAGCTGTGATGTACAGTATACTTGCACAAACCCTTCACGTCTTTTTTCATAACATTCACTGTCGGTTGCCTTTATGTTGCTGGAGGCTTTGGGGAATATGTTTGGCACTGCGGTTTGTTTTGAAAAATGTTTTTGTTCTTCACTTCAAGACCCGTTTCAGCCACAAGGGAGGACGTCTCTTTGCCGCAGTCTATTTTATAGTGGACACTATACAGGGTGTCCTGGAGTAACATACAGTACCACTTACCTTTTTCCATTTCTTCGTTCAGTAGATGTTGTAAATATCCCCCACGGGCCTCTCTAAAGCAGTGTAGCATCTGCTAGACGCATGCCAGCTCTTCCAACCAGTGAATAAAGTGTACAGTATTTGTTATACGCACCACTGTTGACTGTCCCGACACATGCGTCTAAAGCTAATGACGATGCTGGCAGAGAAATATTTGAAAATAAGTTTTGACATGAATTATTTCCCATCAGCATCATATTGTTTAATTTTTTCTAGTCATATGTGAATCGAATCGAATCCTTTTAAATTAATTTGCTTTGGATAAAAGCATCAATCAAGTACATCAATAGAAAAGTAGGTGCAGTCTGTATGTCTTTGCTCAAGGGCCCAGACTTCATGGAATCTGGAACCGCAATCTTCCAGCCACCACTACAGAATGTTAACACTGCTTATGTAAACCCTGCAGTCTCTCTTTCTGACTCGATGTCTGATGAGCTATGTAGATATTCGTTGCTGGATACCACTTCTGATCTGCTCCTCCAGCTGCAGATGCCGACCCAGGAATTTTAACGGTAATGGATACTGTCAGGCTGTATATTTCATACAGATAAAGAAGCAGTATTTCAGAAAGCAAGGGGTCAAGTCTTCAAGGCTCGAGGAAATATCAGGACAACATGTGAAGGTCTCGAGTGTTAATGTGTGGTGTGATTTAGGGACCGAAATGTAAATGAGCTTTCATTATACTGACTTGTTAGGCTCGCCATCTGTACCTGCGTCAGACAGTTAATTACGAGCTAAACTTAGATCAGTCTATAAAGCACTTACAGAATGTATCACGGCATCAGCGTGTTTCCTAATAAATGAGCATTTGGATTTATTATTATTTTTTCATTATATACAGTACAGTAAGCGTTCAATTGTATTGTGTTTTGGGTGCATAAAGGGTTGAATTGTCCTGTTTAAAAGCGGATTTACTGTAGATCTGGTGTAATATGTTGCGGTGCAAAGAACATAAACCTCTTTTGAAAGGAAAATCCTGTACACTCAGCGAAACAGGTTCCCAAAATGCTTAACAAACTGTTACGATTAAACTGCATTTTACAGAGGATGTACAGTAGAGGCAGCGTTTTCTACCTACGGTAAAAGACTAAGAGTAATGTTTTTGTTTTTATTACCTTTCTATTTGATCTTTTTACACAAGGAAGGAGTAAAAATGTTCCGGCCACTTTTTGTCTACCAACTACCACTTCCAATATTTATAGGTTTAAGGTCACCTAGATGAACTCTGCTTGAGGCTAAATGAATCTCTATTGGAAGCAAATTCCTCTTGCGTGTCGTGAGAGCAATGACATTTTCACAAAGTAATTTTTGATTCGATTTTTGGTCTGACCGCTGCTTTATAGCGATGCTGTGCAGAAAAGCACTGCTGGGATACGGAGCAGACGTTTGAATGGCATCCTGAGCTCTGAGAAAGTAGCATTAATTAATGTGACAGACAGTTTGCTTTTTGCATGCATCACTTTCACAGACGTTTGCTCAACTTGACAGTGAGGGTTGATTATAGGGGGGGGGGGGGGGCTTTGCGTTAACTACTAGATCTTGTAAAATTGCAAATCATTTGCACATATTGCTTTATATTAAAGGAAAGAGAGAATAATACAGCTGTGGCCTGAGGTACTGTACTACTAGCGATAGCGCTGACCTTCTTACATCTCGAGAAGGGCAGCAAAGAAGCCGCTCGTCTCCAGGAAAAACATTAGCGACAGCTGAGGACTGAGGTTGGGTCATCTTTTCCGATTGTTTGGGTCATCTGCCCAGAGAAGAAAAGTTGAGCGCCACCATCAGTCCTGTGTCGTCACGCCAACAGTAAGGAATCCTGAAACCATTCATCCAGTACGTGGGGTTCCTTTTTAGCCAAGGTAGTGGGCTCACTCCCAATTTTGCCTAAGAACACAGCCATGAACAGAGAATGGGAACGAAATCATCCTCCGAGAGCAACTTCTCCCAACCATCCAAAAACAGTTTGGTGACGAACAACAAGCATGATGGAGCACCTTGCTAAGGCAAAAATGACGGACTTGGGGCTCAGGTAACAAAACGTTGAAATTTTGGCCAGGAAACCCCACAGAACTTAAACCCATTGAGAACTTGTTGCCGATCCTCAAGAGGCACATGGACAAACGACAACACGCAAATTCTGACACGTTGACATTAAAATCTTAGCGATTATGCAGTCATGATCATCAGTCAGGATGTGACACAAACGTTGATTGACAGCAGGGTGAATTGCAGAGGTCTTGAAAGAAGAAGGGTCAACCCTGCAAATATTGAGGCTTTTTATAAACGTAATGTAATTGTCAATAAAAGCCTTCGCCATTAATGAAATACTTGTAATTCAACTTCAGTAGACCATAGTAACATCTGTCGGAAAAACTGAGCTGCATCTTCGATACCAATGTTTACCATTTTTCCAGTAATTTATGTCTCGTCTCACTCAAGCTCCATACTTGGTTGCAGAGGTGCTTGGTATTAGTGTGTGATGATTATGATTAGGGGCATTATACCATCAAGGGAAAGTAGCACAAAATGGTGAATGTTACCAGCCTGCCATAAAATAATGACCCAGTGTAGTTGCTCTTGCTGGGTATATTGCTTTTCCAATTATTCAGTATGAACAATTGTGTACAGACTTGTGAACACGTTCCTTAGCCCACCACAAAAAAAAAAAGAAACCAGACCCTCTGATTGATTATGTTCAATTTGCTGCTATGTTCAAGGGCACGTAAACTAATATAGAGCAGAAAATTCAAATGAGAGCCGAGTTGCTACAGTAGTCGGGGTGTAAAATGAAAACAGTAGCTCAACATTATAAAATATAAAATCACAGGACAGCCCATTAAAAAGCCTGGTACAGTAGTACGGCCTTCAGTGATTCTTTGAAGACAGTGTTACTGCTGCTCCGAATAAAAGAGCTGTCCTCGGAAAAAAAGACGTGAAGCAAAATGAAACAAAATGAAAATCTCATTTCACTCCTCATTTTGAAACGTGCATCCAGTGCATCCTGAACGCATCAAACACCAGCAGTGGAAGCTCTGAGTCATTCCAGTTCCATGGAGCCCTGAATAGAGATGCCCGTGTGTCTGATTTCTATGTTTTTCTGTTTTTGTTTTTAGTTTTCATGGGATGTAATTCAGTGAATGATGATTTGCCAATGGCATCACGATCATCACAAATGAACGCATGTGTAATCGAGCCTTATGATGCAGCCTGATCAGCCTGAACACCGTAAAGTCACAAATGAACGACTGAGCTGTGGAGGTTATTATTTAGCTGAGTCACTCCTGAAAACATCTGCCTCGTGTGATTAATCAGGGGCCAGGATCACTCTGCATGGGTGTGAAAAGCAGAAGCTTCTAATGATCATGTCTGGTGAGCTGTAAAAGCGAATTTTTACGTCATTTGGGCATTTGGGTCACGATTGCTAATGTTTAATCATGCTGCCTCAGCTTGAAACCAGTGATGTTGATAAAAAAAAAAAAAGTGTTTATTAATTAACGCATGTCTGCTGGACAATGTCTACTTGTTATGTGTTAACAAAATAACCGTATGGTCTTTCCATTTTCCCTTAATAGCTCAAGCAAAACAGTTTTTGCATTGTTGGAAAGTTGGAATAATGTCCATAATCTGCATAATATGTGGATTTTATCCAAGGTGTGAATGAGCATGTGAATTTGTGTGCGCAATGTTGTATTATGGACTCTTACGAATCTCATTCAGGGTGTACGAGGGAGTATACGAGGCCAGACCGTCAATAGCGAATTAGGACCGAGTGTGTAAACAGATCTAATTTCAAAACGTTTTGATGCCCCCATATATTACCACCTTGTGACCCGTGTTTCCTTTATAGACCTGGATAACATCATGAATGCATGAAAGGTGGGTTTATTTATTTATTTATTTATTTATTTATTTTGTACCATCAAGTTTACAATGATAGACTTGCATTTTAACATCATTTTTGCATTTTTACATCTGTGGTGTAGATGATCGTCTCTATTTTCTGCGTGTCCTTGGTTTAAAACCATGACACAGAAAACATTTATAAGGCATTGTACTATAAACTTTTACAGATTTCAATAAACTGGCGGCACAGTGGCTTAGTGATTAGCACCGTCGCCTTGCATCTCCCGAGTCTGAGTTTCGAGTCCCTCCTTGGTTCTGAGCGCATGGAGTTTGCACGATGTCCCCGTGCTTGGTGGGTTTCCTCCTGGTACTCCGGTTTCCTCCCACAGTGCAAAGAAATGCAGGTTAGACTAATTGGCATTCTCAAATAGCTTCTTGTATGTGAATGAGGTCCCACTATTGTCGTAAAATAGGAATAAATATAATGGTCACCATTGGCCTCCACGGTCCCTAACTGGACTATAGAGGTTTTATAGATGGATGGATGGATCAATGGATGGATGGATTCAGTAAACTAGTGGTTTAATATTAAATAACATTAGGATTGAAAACAGAAAGGATTATGTCAAAGGCAAAGTTAGATAAGTTGAGTAAAGTTGAACTTTTCAATGTCTTGTGTATGTCTTTTTTTCAATCATTGTGCTTATCTGGACAGCGTTGTACACTTGGCTGCTCGCTAATTCATTTAATTGAAGGAGGCTCTGTTAATCTGAATTTAATCTACAGTACTGCCGCTGAGTGGATACGGAGAACTCAGTTAGTGTGGAATAGATTCTTGCTTGATTGTTCACTTTAAAATCAAAATCGAGTGGCACACTGTCGCTAGTCTAACCTGAATGACAGGTTATAAACGTTCTGTTCTGCAACAGATCTCAGATCTACTTTGACCCTCTCCTGAAGCTCAGTGGTGGAGAATGTGCGAGTGGAAGTGTGTGTTCATATGAGAGAGAGTGTTACTCTCACAGCTTTTCTTCTACTATTACAATGACGGTTATGAGCTGGTTTTCTAAGTGCTGTGTCACTGCTGTGTAAGCACCGTTTGTTTGGCAGATCTGTCACGTGTGTACGTGTGCGTGAGTGAGAGAGAGAGAGACGTTGTATGATTTATCATTTTATTAATCTGTATTTTCCTCAACTGTAATCATTTAAGTGAGGTTTTAATCAAGTGGCACTTTGTCATTTTTCCGCGCTTTGTTTGGCCCAACCTGCTATTTTCATTAATTTTACTGACCAAAATTTGAGAATTTTCGTGGGCAAGAACGTTTTCACTTACAAATTGCTTCTTTAGCATGGTTTAATTAGAAAAAGCTCAACGGGAGGAGATGTAGTTGTAACAACATATGTAAGATATGTGTATGTACATTATTATACATGCCTGGAGGGATAGTTTTGAACCATCAACTCTGTGGAAGAATTGTGGTCGGAAAAAAAATCATGAAAGGAGGTCACTTGGTTAAAGTTGGCATGTTTAAAAAAAAAAAAAAAAAATCAACAGTAAAAAGCATAGCTATGTTTAATAGTGAAAGTAAGAACATTTCCATTCGCACACAGTGTGATGAGAACTTACTGGGTGAAGCTACACGACTGTGTGCCCATAGACGAATCAGGAAGAAAAAAAGGGGGGAAAAAAAGCTTCAGTTTGTTAGGGACCTTTAAAGATTGAATTTTGGGGCAATGGAAAAGGTCATGTGATCTGATGAGTCCAGACTGAGCCTATTCCAAATAAAGGGGTGAGAGAGGAAAAGCATGAAGCAATGCACCCTTCAAGCATAGTGGCCACTGGACACACATCTGGAGGCAGTGTTATGATCTGTGGTTGGTCAGGTCTAGGCTCAGCAAGAAAATGAAGTCAGCTGATGACCTGAATGTACAGAATGACCAGTTTATCACATTTATGGAGATTTACTTTCCTAGAGGCACCGATATATTCCAGACCCAAACTGTAAAAAATAAATAAATAAATTAATTAATTAATTAATTAAGATTTCCTATGATCTTTTTTTTTTTCTTTCCCAAAAGCAGTGGCCAAGACCAAAGATCTATATGCAATGAAATATAAATGGGTGTAAACAATGGACAATAAACATAGTCAGAATTTCATCTTAGAGATACACTCTAGCTGAATAGCTACTTAGTATATTTTAATCATAATCCATAATCATTAAGTCAGAAAAATGTTGTAAACATGTTAGCATGTGCAAATGTAAGATAAAATGCTTTCTATCAGCAGTGTGTTAGTTTTTGTCTGTTACAGCTCGAGGGATGAACCTGCCTGGATAGTAATCACTTGTCTTAATTCCTCTACTTTCAGATCCAAGCTTGGCTTTGTTAGCATGTCATAGTGCAGAACTTGTAGCAAACTTTTTTCGCGCCCAGTTTTTCGGGAAAAAAAAAAATAACACATACACACACACAAGACTAGGCAAATTTGGCCTTGTAAGATCAATTTTTTTTCTCTGCGAAAGCTAAAGCTGTCTATGTACTATTATGAAAGCAAGACATAGAGTGGAAATGGATTTCATATACATCAGATACAGAGATGTTTATTTTGGTAATTGGTGTAAATACATAAATAGCTTAATTAAGCGAAACCTTCTTTTTGTCTCTGCAGTGTGGAGGGTGATGGTGCCGGCTGTGACGCAGGTGCGTCTCTGGAAAGCGGGTACTCTCGTGGGCCGGTGACGCGCAGCTCCATCATCAGCACCGAGCACTTCGAGGCGCCGTCGCTTTATGCGCACGAGGTCCGACAGCGCCCACGTCGCTCCAAACTCCAACACTCGCAATCCATCCTCCGCAAACAGGCTGAGGAGGAGGCCATCAAACGCTCGCGCTCGCTGTCCGAGAGCTATGAGCTCTCCACCGATCTCCAGGACAAACAGGTTTCCTCCTTGTCCCGATTTTCTTTTCTTTTTTTTTTTTTTCTTTTTTTTTGAGTTTTTGATTACTCATTTAGAATGATATGGTCAGCCTGTACAGGAGTATGGTTTGATTAATTACCTGCATTTATTGATTGAGGAATAGTTTCCCCACAGTGTGTTAATACTGAATGAATGGCGATCAGTCAGTAGGACACAAACGAGATTCGCTAATGGCTTTGGAGTCACCAGGACCCTCACCAGGATAAAGTGGTTACTAAAATTACATGGAGGAATGAGCTTAAACTACAAGAGGCGTTCAAGTAAAACTGGAATTTGTGATGAAATTTCTTGTGAATGAAGGCGTAAAAACCGAGACGCACAGTACGGTGATGACTCTCTTAGCCGCAGTAAAACATTTGAAGGGTGCAAACATATAGTGCATACATCCGTGAGTGATTTATGACCCTGACCGAGGTGGCACAGAGCTCACTGCAGTTGTTGTCATGAACATTCAGTGAGTAGAAGGAATGATCGTTGAAAATAGGCGAATAACGTGCAGAAGAGACACATCTGTCTATGGGAAGTGTACATGTAATCATTCATGAACTCCACTTGCACATTACAGAAAGTCGGTTTGGAATTATTGCCACATCCTACATATAGTCCTGAACCTGCTACGAGCCATGTCCACATGTTTGGGAGATTAAAGGAGTTTCTGGGAGGTCAGCATTCCAGATGTGAAGCAGGCAGTCTGATCATGGATGTGGCGTCCTGAGAAAACTTTCTACCATGATGGAATTTAAGCGCTCGTTAAACACTGCTATAAGTGCATTAGTGTATAAGGGGATTATATAGAGAAATAAAGGACTTTCTACTCTTATAACAGTGCTGTTATTCTGCAAAATCAAAAGTCCCGTTTTGACTCGAACGTTCCTCGTTATTAAAAAAATTGTACAGGAAATGTATAAATAGTGAATGTATTTTGATAATGTAAATTCACAGATGAAAACTGAATCTAAATCGAACAGTTGGAATGTGAAGTTTATTCCATTTCTATTTCATTCATACGTCTTCATATAATAAGCGTGTCTTTAAAAGTCTGAAACAGTAACTAAACAGCCAGGTAAAACAATCATGATTTAAAAAAAAAAAAAAAAAACACAATGCTTGTGCCTTGTTAAACTGTTCACTGTGTTGGGTGTTGCCACCTGTCAAGACATCACTTTAGTCTTTTAGTACAAATGGCCTAGAGGTAGAGTTTCTATCAGTCAAAGGTCACTGTGTTAAGTTTGGTGCGATGTACCCTTAGGCAATCATGAAAGAAGTGGGGGGGGTCCTGCTGAGGGAGGCGAAAAACACACACTGTACGTTCATATAACTACGCGTAACTCAGCACCTGCGATGGAAATCATTAAGAATTTGATCAATTCAAAAGATAGGATGCATACTACAAAAGTGTATGAGGTTACAGAGAGTGAAGAAATTAGATTATTCCTGCCTGTGGTTCACCCTGAGGGAGTGGATTTTCTCCTAAGTCTTAGCAGCATAGATCAGGACTGAAGGCTTTAACCATGTTTTAGTTAACCCAGTAGGATATAATATTTGTAGAAGTTACAATAAGATGCCGCATCTTAAAATGCAGCATGCTCTAATCCTGCCTGTGTGGTTCATGTTGGCAGGTGGAGATGCTGGAGCGGAAGTACGGGGGACGTTTCATAACCCGACATGCGGCCCGGACCATCCAGACAGCTTTCCGCCAGTATCAGATGAACAAGAATTTCGAGCGCCTCAGGAGTTCTATGTCTGAGAACCGCATGTCCAGGCGCATCGTCCTTTCCAATATGAGGATGCAATTTTCCTTCGAAGGACCTGAGAAAGTCCACAGCTCCTACTTCGAGGGCAAGCAGCTCTCCTTGAGCGACGATGGCTCTAAGCTGGGACAATCGGAGCATGGCGACATGGTACCCGTCAGTGTTAAGTCACAGGCGGGACAAAGCGACTTCACGGATGCCATCACCGAGCTGGAAGATGCCTTCTCGAGGCAGGTCAAGTCGCTGGCTGAATCAATTGACGATGCATTGAACTGTCGCAGCCTGCATGGGGATGATGGGCAAGATGAAGGGCAGCGCGGTCATGGTGACCTGGATCGGGATATCGCCTATCAGGTCAAACCCTCACACAGTGGAGACCGGCGCAAGCTTGATGAAATGACAGCGTCGTACAGCGACGTGACCCTCTATATTGATGAGGAGGAATTGTCTCCCCCTTTGCCGCTGTCGCAGTCTGTAGTGGACAGAGCGTCCATGGACCCAGAGCTGCAGCTGCGTGCACTAAACTCCTCGCAGGACTATTGGGTCCACAAGGAAGACAAGGGCGACACAGACACTAGCTGTCGCAGCACACCCTCTCTGGAGTGCCAGGAGCAGAGGCTAAGAATGGACCATCTCCCTTTGCTCACCATTGAACCCCCCAGCGACAGTTCGGTGGAGCTGAGCGATCGTTCTGAGCGCAGTTCCCTAAAACGGCAGAATGCCTATGAGAGGGGTGGGCCTAGCCAGCAGGGCAGTCCTAAGCGACACCCCGCTCATTCCTCCCATCCTTCACATCCTTCCATCCCTCGAAGAGATGATGATGTTCCCCGGCATCGACCACGGCAGCTAGAGAGCCACCTGGCCATCAATGGCACAGCCAACAGGCAGAGCAAGTCAGAGTCTGATTTCTCAGACGGTGACAACGACAGCGTAAACAGCACTTCGAACTCTAATGACACAATCAACTGCAGTTCAGAGTCGTCATCACGGGACAGTCTGCGTGAACAGACTCTCAGCAAGCAGACGTACCACAAGGAGACACGGAACAGCTGGGACTCCCCAGCCTTCAGCAATGACGTCATCCGAAAGCGCCACTACCGCATTCGCCTCAACCTCTTTAACAAGTATGTGCTGCATCCATTAAAGAGTATATCATCTTTGCGACTAAGCAACAACAAAAAAAAGAGAGGTTATAGAAATAGCTGGTCTTTCAGAGGTGGTAGCTAGAGGGTTAAAGCACCAAGTTGGCCTCCGAGTGGCGCAGGGGTAAAGCGCTCGCCCTATCATCCGGGGATTGCAAGTTCTATCCCCGGGTGATGCTGTTACCTCTCACAGCCGGAGGCCTAGAGAGAGCTGATTGGCCGAGCTCTCTCAGAGGGGGGAGGGAGGAGAGGTACTTTGTGCTCCACATTAATCACGGCTCTACAGCCAATCAAGGGCGTCTGTGAGCTCAAGAAAACGGAAGGAGCGGATAGCGCTGTCCTCCGAGTGTGTTACGCGGTTCGAAAAGATGCAGTCGGCTGGCGTCACGTGGTTCAGAGGAATCACTTGATAGTCTTCGGCCCTCCCGGCTGAGTGGTAGTAGTAGGCTTAATGTGGGAGTCCCATAGTGATGGGGAGGAATTGGACACGACTAAATTAGGAGAAAATCGGGGGAAAATCAAAAAAAAAAAAAAAGCACCGAGTTACTGATCTGAAGGTTGGCGGCTCAAGGCGCAGCTCCACCAGGTTGGAGGAGGTCCTTAAGCAAGGGGTGCCGTATCATAGCTGACCCTATGCTCTTACCTCAACTACTGTATGTTGGAATATGTGAAGAATTAATTTTACTGTTCAGTAATGTATGTGAGACAATTTTTTATTTATTTATTTTTTAAGGAAAAACTCTTTTCATTAGCAGGTATCACACCAGCTTGATAGCTGTGAATGAACACTCTCATGCTTTATAATAAAGTGATTTATTTTTAAAAAAATTTTTATCGTCTTGATCTTTAACCCACAGTGCCATGAGATTTCTGAGAACCAATTATAAAGATTCACAGCTCTTGCATTAATTCAGCAGTAGGGTATTTTTTATTTTTTTTTTTGTCACGTATGTGTGCGCTGTGATCGTCACTGAGGCCTCTGTTTAATTAACGCCGTGTGAGGAGCGTGGCAAAGACGAGCGCAGTTTATATGCAGTACGTAGATGGTTAGACCTGTTTGGATTAGTACAGTAAATGACATAGCAAGCAGTCAGCCCAGACACTATCCGAAGACACTGCAGCTGTCCGTCTGCTCCTCTGATGAAGAGATCAAAGCTAAACCTCAAATTAACAGGTTTCTTAAAGTGTTAGAGACGAGATTAACATTTATACTGTCTAGATTGTTGATTTGTCTGAATCGCGCGTGCTGGATTACTCGAAAGCTATCGTTAAAGTAGCAAGTCTTTAATTGTAGCTTATTGTGGATTTGATTGCTCTCTATGAAGTCCCTTTTAATCACGGTTTCCGAGCACACAACCTATACTCGTTGGTCTTTGTCATACTCTGAAACCCAGTGTGTTCTAATACACACGTACTCTGTTTGATCTCTCGCATCTTCCCCTCCCTTTATTGTTTACAGAAAGCCGGAAAAAGGTATCCAGTATCTGATCGAGCGAGGGTTTGTTCCGGACACCCCCGTGGGTGTGGCTCACTTCTTGTTACAAAGGAAGGGGTTAAGTCGGCAGATGATCGGAGAGTTCCTGGGCAACAGACAGAAGCAGTTCAACCGAGATGTCCTGGAGTGAGTTGACTTAGTGCAGTCAAATGCAAATATAACTGTTTCTTGCAGGACATGTCTGCTCATCACCAGTCACCTACTGTACATATTCCATCCCAGCACTCCCATTACATACAGTATGTATGTCTATTTTCCTTCATGATTAAGTGTATCACTATATTAAGCAGTATTATTTACCATACTAAAGGAACACACAGGTCTTTATTTTTGCCCTGTACATTTTTAGAATTATTTATTAGGCACTTTTTTTTTGAAGACATTTAACTCATTTTATTCATGGACATCTGTTCCCACTGCTGTACAGCTCTGTAGTACATGAAACAGAATAAGAACTGCAATCTGCTTAAATAAACTATGCTTTGCCTCATAATGTGTCTATCAAAATATTGCTGTTGTCAGTGTGACTGCTGAGGGTGGTGCAGATGAGACAGGTATGATTTATTTTTAATACACCAAACGTCCATGTAAAAACAATTTCTCTGTTCGATATAAATAAATCAATTCTCCAGATGGTCCCTAATGAGAAATTCACCATGCTCATTTTTCACCATGCTCGTTTATTTATTTATTTATTTATTTATTTATTTATTTATTTATTTTTTAAGATGTTGCCAAAAACAGAAGGAGTTTCCCCATCTCACTAGTGTTTGCTGAAATGATGTACAGTACAGTACAGTATATATGAAGGTCTCCTTATACAGTATGAGACAGAATGAATAAATCATTGTCCTGTTTGTGAATATACAGTAACATTCCATTGTGCACATAAATCTTTTTAAGGAAATCCTACTGTACTGTATGTTTGGAATCTTTTTTTTTTTTTTTTTTAATAAAGATTGTCCTAGCCACAAAATCTGTCCGAAATAACCAGAATATTTTCAGGAGTTTATTGATAGTGGTAGAAGATGGATTTTTTTCTTTAACCCATGGTGAAGGTGAAACGCTTGAAAGTGATTCCCAGGACCCAAGGGAAATTTTTCAGGAAAATGGAAGTTGTCTAGGGTGAAGAGCTCCGTGCAGTAACCTGTAACAAATCCCAAAATTCATACTGCTTTGAGCAAAAAGACACGTCTAGATGAAAACAAAATAAAAATAAGATTTCCCAAAAGGACCCTTGCAAAAGTATTCATACCCACTTGAACTTTTCCATCTATTTTATGCTCATTTTGTCATGTTACAACCACAAACGTTAATGTATTTTAGTGGGATTTCACTAACACAGAGTGGCACAGAATTGTAAAGTGGAAAAGGGAAAAAAATACAGAGCCACCTCCGAGTGGCGCAGTGGTAAAGTGCTCGCCCTATCATCTGGAGATCGCGAGTTCGATTCCCGGGT
This sequence comes from Clarias macrocephalus, assembly GCA_011419295.1. Classification (NCBI taxonomy): domain Eukaryota; kingdom Metazoa; phylum Chordata; class Actinopteri; order Siluriformes; family Clariidae; genus Clarias; species Clarias macrocephalus. The sequence continues at coordinate 2,113 of JAAGKR010007757.1, read as the reverse complement.
GATGCTGTAAACTCTCACATCCGGAGGTCTAGAGAGGGCTGATTGGCCGAGCTCTCTCAGAGGGGAGGGACTTAGTGCTCCCACATTAATCACGGCTCTACAGCCGATCAGGGGCGTCCGTGAGCTCACACAAGTGGAAGGAGTGGACAGCGCTGTCCTTCGAGTGTGTTACGCCGGCCCCAATGGTTGCGTGAGCGAGTTCGAAAAGATGCGGTCGGATGGCGTCACGTGGTTTGGACATGAGTAAATTAGGGTGAAAATCTGGAAAAAATCCAAAAAAATAAAAGTACTGTATGGCATGCATGTTATTTGATCTCATCTTATCCTATCTCATGCATCTTTTTAATCATATAACCTTATTATAATTCCTCCCACAGTCCAAAGACATGCAGATTAAGCTAATTGGCACTCCCAAATTGCTAGCAGTGTGAGAATGTATGCGTGAATATTGACCGAACGTATTACCGCGGTTGTAAAAATAGATGCCATGGGCGCCACTGTCAGTTAATTTCACTTTAGTTCACTGACCTGTTGATAAATAGGTCATATTCCAAGTCAGGAAATGACAGGTTTGAGTGTGTTCCAGTGCCAGGCTTAAGGAAGTGGTACGTTTTTGGTGTATTCCTCCACTGATCTGTGTCGGTGTGTTTTCTTCCTGCAGCTGTGTGGTGGATGAGATGGACTTCTCTAGCATGGAGCTGGATGAAGCCCTGAGAAAGTTCCAGGCTCATATCCGGGTTCAAGGGGAAGCACAGAAAGTGGAGCGGCTTATCGAAGCTTACAGGTGAAAACCCCTCCATCCCCTCAACTTGCCCAAAATCAGCTTAATACAAGCTGTCGAGTAGTTGTGACAGATTTAGAAGAGGCTTGTTCATAATCCTGTTGCTGTCCAACATCCCTTTCAGAAATGTGGCCAAGGAGCGGTCTTATTTTTATATTTATCTTTTTGTTGTTGTTGTTGCTTTTGCCCTTATTACATTTTCCTCCCATTGAAGCATGAAGGATTTTTCTGATTTTCAAAGAACAAATAATAATCTCTGGTTGGAAAATGTCCTGCCTGGTGAGAATCAATGCTCTGATTTATAGTCTGCAGTCCTGAACAAACTTTGCCAGAACCCAAGGGCAATACGGAAACATTTCACACCGGTTGCATACGACTATTCCTGAGAACGGGGTTTAAACTGAGTGAACATGGGACTTCGGTACAAATCAGAGCAACCGCCTTCTGAACAGAGAAGCACTTTTGGTTTCGTCATTGTCTGGAGTAATGCTGCCGTGGGAAGTATACAGTATTTTCCTCCTCCGAACAGCAGCCTGTTTAGTGAGTGTTTACAATATGAATATCACTGTATGTTGATTGATGTAAATCTTGATCATACAGCCTAAGAAGTGCTACCGATGTTTACTGCTGCCATGATTTGATTTCACTTGCTGAGGATAAGGAGTTCTCACTCACTCACTCACTCATCGTCTATACCCCTTCAATTATGTATACAGAGTCACGGGGGGCCTGAAGCCTATCCCAGGTACATCTATCGCAGGGAACACCAAATAGTCTAAACTGCATGGCTTTGGGCTGTGGGAGGAAACCGGAGTATCCGGAGGAAACCCACCAAGCACGGGGAGAACATGCAAACTCCATGCACGCGGGAATCGAGCCCCGACCCTTGAGGTGCTAGGCGACAATGCGCTAAACACTGAGCCATCGCGCCGCCCCATCCTGAGTTCCCAAGTAGGAATTCCAAGTTGAAGGGGCTTTTTTTTTTTTTTTTTTTTTTTTTTACCCTCAATGACATGATGTTACGAGATGTGACCTTTTAATACAACAAAGCATTCTGGCTTCTGGTGTAATTAAAGTGTTGTTTTGACTTGTGTCTGTCTAGCCAGCGTTACTGCATCTGCAACCCCGGCGTCGTGAGGCAGTTTCGCAACCCAGACACGATCTTCATCCTGGCATTCGCCATCATCTTACTCAACACGGACATGTACAGCCCTAACGTAAAGCCAGAGAGGAAGATGAAGCTGGAGGACTTTGTGAAGAATCTACGAGGTACACATTTTATCTCTGCATTCAGTGAATCCATACAGGACATGTCTTTCATTCTTCCTCATC
>JAAGKR010007756.1:0-13295 GCA_011419295.1 Clarias macrocephalus | reverse complement strand
CCTATGATTGCGTGAAGCTGCTTAGTGACAATGTCAGTCGTTAAAAGTGTTATACAAATGTAATTGAGTTGAATTATGCTCCAATCAGCTATGAAATACACTTGTTTTTTACAAAATGTGTAGCAGGGTCAAAGGTCAAAGTATGATATGTGATGTTACTATAATCTGTGTGTCAGATATTAAGTCTGTTGATTCATGCTTGCACACTATAAAGCAGTTTGATGTCTATTTAAACAGACATCATGTAACTATGCAATTTAAAATACACACACACTTGGATGTCTAATATGAGAGAAATGTGGCAACTGCACACGAGAAACTTCACATAGAAGAGATGAAATAGTGTACATTAGAAAAAGTCACACACAAGAAAGCCAACACAAACATAACAAAGATGACACAGTCACGAGGGAAACGTCTCACACAAGAGAGATGAGACACAAACAGGAGAAACGTGTCCAACATCACATAAGAGAGAGAGAGAGAGAGAGAGAGAGAGAGAGAGAGAGAGAGAGAGAGAGATGTGTCTTGTTTCTCTGCTCCACTGTAGGAATGTAATTAACTGGCGCTTTTTGAATAAATATGAACTCAGACGTGTTTATTAAGCAGGAATGTGAGAGAACTGATGTTCATGTTGTAATGTAAAATCAGCTCTGATCTCTTCATCATTTCATATCAGCAGCAAAACCCAAACCGACTGTGAGTGTGAATCCTCAGAGCTTCATCTACACTGGAGACACAGTTACTCTGAGCTGTGATCTGCCGTCTACTGGATGGACTTTTCTCTGGGACAAATATGATCAGAAGTCAAATTGTCTCTCTACTGGAGCTCTTAACACCAAGACACTCAGTGTGACATGCTCTAATGAAGGAGAAATAAATTACTACTGTAAAGCACGCAGGGGAAAATACGAGTCAGAGTCCAGTGATGCAGCCACGATTACAGTGAGAGGTACGTCACTACAGGGTTACAGTTAGTACGTCTGTGAAAAAAAAACACTATTTATTAATTTTTAAGGAATCATTTTAATTCTGTATTCATATAAAATCATATTTAAATAATGTTTAGTCGTTCTGTATGTGTTGAAGTTTTATTATCTTTGTACAGTGAGACCAAAGCCTGTAGTGAAAGTGCAGCCAGCTGAGAGTGTGTTCACTGGGGAAAGCGTCACTCTCACATGTCAGATACAGACTGGAGGATCCTGGCAGTACCACTGGTATAGAGATAATAAAGAGCTCAGTACTGGAAGGTGGAATAAATACACAATCAGTAAAGTTACAAAGTCTGATAAAGGTGATTATACATGTAAAGGAACAAAGTCATCAGACCCAAAATACACACAGACCAGTGCTGGTGTTACACTGACTGTATCAGGTGAGTGTGTTTTATTTCTGTTTTGTTAATATTGTTTGTGTGTAACAGTGAAAAGTGTAGATGTGTTTTCTGTATAATGACTTTAAACATCTTCTTTATAAAGACATTATGTATATTTGCTATTTTACTGATAAACACACATCATGTTAGTAAGTTTACAGACAACAATCTCACCTCATTAACACAAGTTACATGAACTAAAGACTCATTTATTGTAATAAAACTTCATGTTTTGCTCAGCTGCAGTCAGGAGGTAAAAGAAGCAGGAAGTGTTTAGTGTTTCAGTGGTGAACGTAAGTGGTAGAGCTTTCGTATTATAATATCTTTTCAGATTTGAGAACAAAACTTTTCATGTTTTTTTATTGTTATTTTATTTTTAAAGTTATCATAAACCATATAATGTCAACAAGCAGAAAATCACACTATGTAGGGACCTGCGTTTCATCTGATCACTGGCTGTTTGTATCTTTTTAACAGATGAACTTGATTATTTTAATTTACTACAGTACACTAATAGACATATACCAGTATGAGAGTATGTAGATTATTGTTTAGCTGAGACCAGGAGCATCACAGAGACAGCAAACATGATTCTCACTCTGTAGCGCTGATTAGTGCAGTAAAGATGACATTAATCCTAAATGGTGTTTCTTCACTAACAGAAAATCCTAAATCTGACCTCACATTAGATGTTAAGCCTGCACAGGGCAGTCATAGAAATACTTGAAAAAAATAAAAATGAAATGAAAAGTAAATAATGTATGTCATGGTATTTGCTTTTTTCCCCTTGGGTGCTTACAATTGGTTTTACAGCTTCTGTCACGGCTGGTCCGTGTGAGGCAGGCTCGGAGGACCCGAAAGTAGACACAACAGATTGAATATAAATGATTTTAATGCAAAATGTGAAAGTTAGACAACGTGAGAGGTTTAATCACAATACAGCACCTGGGACGCTGTCTGAAGTGAGCAGTGTCGTGGCTTGGCAGTGGCTGTAGACAGGGGTTTAAAGGACGAGTGATGCGGAGCGTGTGCGGTGGTCAGCAGAGCGAGAGCGACTGAGAACGTGCAGGTTGAGAGAGAGCAGCAGCAGAGAGAGATGGTCGTTCCTGGGCGAATTATATAGAGTGAAAGTAATGAATGAAATACCGAGCAGATGTGCTCATGCTGGTGAATAAAGCGGCAAAACAGAAGCCGTGGAGAGGAGTTGCAAGTGATCATGCCTTGGCTCAGGCAGCGGGCGTGACTTGGTGAACCATTACACCTTCATTCATGAGAAATTTTTATTATATGTACATCGATCAGCCATAACATTAAGGTGGAAGGTGAGAACACACAGGTCACTACTGTTTTGGTGGCAAAGGAGGACCTAGAATCAGGGCAGTAACGAGGGGAACTGACCACACGGTGATACTGTATGACAAAGTCTGTTGTGCAACACATGAGGGAACTTGGGAAACATAAAGATTGGACTTTGGAGCAATGGAAAAAGGTCATGGTGTGATGAGTTCAGATTTAATCTAGACTAGATTCTCTATAGGTAAGAAGGGAAGCGCATGAAGCGATGCACCCATCATGCATATTGTTTACTGTACAAGCCCCTGGAGGCAGTGATATGATCTGAGGTCGCTTCAGTTGGTCAGGCTAGACTCAGCAATGTTATGTGGCAATAAAATGAAGTCAGCTGATGACCTGAAAGTACTGAATGACAGAGTTACAGAATCCGGTTGTTAAGAACGCGCGTTTCGAAAAAAAGGATCTCACGAGCTGCCGCAGCAGTGCGCGGGAAGCTGTGAACATGACGTTCATTATCTGTAGGGGGCAGTCGTGTTTCAATCTGAGGCATTGTGTGTCTACTGAAGCCGATAATGTGTTAATCTCTCTTAGGCGCCCATAGACAGCAAGCGACAGAGCTCATGTCACGTGTCGAGCTCAAACTGTGTTTATTCTTCATTCTTTTTTCTTCTCTCCTGCAATGATGATACTTCTTTGACTGCACTTTCTCCATTCAGCATTATTATTATTAGTAGTAGTAGTAGTAGTATTAGTGCTGTGATTTTTTTTATTATTGTACGCGTGCAAAAAGACGACAATAATAATGAAAAAACAAAGTGTAACAAAGAATACAAAAGTGTATGATACGTTCGCTTAAAACAATATTGTTTTATCGTTTATATGTGCTTTAAATATACCCTAAACAATAAACACTGCCTTTTGCAAAGTGAAAGTGAGTTGCGCGTTTGCGCTTTTTGATCAAAAGATTGATAAACGTGTGTGCAGATATGAACAGATTTATTGATAAAACTGCGGACGTAGTCCACCAGAAATGCAACAAACACAAAAATGTATGTTACTCGCTGAACACAACGCGACAGCGCGCAGACCCCCTGAGCTTCGACTGCACTTTTTCCATTCATTTTTATTATAAGTAGTAGTGCTGTGAATTTATTATTATTATTATTATTATTATTATTATTATTATTATTATTATTATTATTATTATTATTAGTAGTAGTAGTAGTAGTAGTACACTCTAAAAAATGCTGCGTTTCTGCAAACACATTAAGTATTTTTATGCTGGGTCAAAATTCTGGGTTATTTCAGGTACTTTAATCACACTGTTGGGTTGCTTTTGCTATGAAAACTAAAAGTGTTACATGATTAAACTCATTAAAAAAAACAGAAAAAGAAATGTCTCCGTTTTCTTTCTAGACCTTTTGTCCGCATCACAATGAACTGAAGCTCAGCACGTCTTCTTTCCTTGTTTTAATCTGTAATATTTAAGTGAAATATATTTCGTGTATAGGCCTAAATATAAATTTTTATTTATGGACAGGTGTAGTGTATTTTATCAGCAATTTTCCCTGGTTTTAAAACACAATGTTTTCGGAGATTTGAGCTTCAGACAATCCCCAGGCGCTTTGCGCTTAAGTACCCGCCCAATGCAGCCACACCTCGAAAAGAGCTTCTGAAAACTACAGCAGGCTCTGATATCTTTTAACTTTAACACATCTGCTGTTATACTGAACTTCCACTCTCACACAGTATGATGCAGATGAATCCCTGCTATCTGTTTTACCCAAATGCGGATGACTTCCCTGCTGAGTCTGGTTCCTCTCAAGGTTTCTTCCTATTACCATCTCAGGGAGTTTTTCCTTGCCACCGTCGCCATCATCCTCGGCTTGCTCATCAGGGACAGTCTTATCATTTTCATTCATACACATTCATTTCTCATACAAACTTCTATAATTCTTTTTGATTGTGTAAAGCTGCTTTGCGACAATGTCAAATGTTAAAAGCGCTATACAAATAAAATTGAATTGAATTTAATTGAATTGAATTGAATCTCTGCAGTGATATCACAGTGATTCCCCATAACGGAATTCAATAAAATTTTATTTGTATAGTGCTTTTAAAATGGACATTGTCTCAAAGCAGCTTTACACAATCAAAAGAAAGTTATAGGAAATTTATTTTTTAAATAATTTAAAGGAAATTACATAAAGGAAGCATATAGCTCATAGTTAGACTACTGTCTAATTCAGCGACTAGACTATACATTTGTTTGTTGCAGTTCTGGGGGAGTATTTCTGCAGTTTTATCGATAACTCTGCTCATATCTGCCACACGTTTATCAGCCTTTAGATTATTTAAAGGGAGTTGATCGTTTATGTGCAGCTCACTGTGAAGAGAAAAACACATAAACATGTACATATTACGAGCACTATGATTACATTGTATATACAGTGCCATGAAAGTTTTTTCTTCCCTTTTTTTTGCATATTTGTCATATTTAAATGATTGAGATCATCAAATACATTTTAATATTACACAAATATACCCACAGTAAATACAAAATGCATTTTTTTTTTAATGATGCTTTCATTTATTATGGGAAAAAAGCCGTCAAGATCTGCCTGGCCCCATGTGAAAAAGTAATTGCCCCTAAATCTAATAACTTCAAGCATCTGCGCTAACTGGTAATGAGTCTTTCACATCGCTGTGGAGAAATTTTGGCCCACTCTTCTTTGGAGAATTGTTTTAATTAAGCCACGTTGAAAGGTTTTCAGGCATGAACAGCCTTTTTAAGGTCATACCACAGCATCCAAATCGGATTTGACTAAGCTGCTCCAAAACCTTAATTTAAAAAAAAAAAAAAATGCCATTCTGTGGTGGACTTGCTAGTGTGTTTTGGATCATTGTGCTGCTTCAAACACAAGTGAGCTTGAGCTTGAAGTTACGAACTGATGGCCGTACATTTTCCTTCAGGATTTTCTGTTAGAGGGCAGAATTCATGGTTTCAAGTCGTTCAATTAAGTGAAATGCTCATACGACTGCTGTTGACCTCAATATTGCAAAAAAATAAGGGAATTAAAAAAAACTTAACATACAAACATAATATACAGCAATAACCATAAACATTAAAATAAAATAGTAGAATAAGAGAAAATATAATAAAAATAGAAATATATAGTAAAATGAAATATTATAGTAATGTAATGTAGTGCATGTAATGAACTTTCAAGTTCACAGTTCAAGTTCACAGTGTGCAAAATGTGCAAAATGTTCCATGTGTAAACTTATATCTCCTAGTAAAAAGTAAAAGGTTGCAGTCCTGAGGTGTGCAAAATGTGCAAGCGTGTGAGTGTTAAGTCCTAGGTGGTGTTGTGATTGAGAGCTCGTATAGCCTGCGGGAAGAAGCTCCTCCTCAGTCTCTCTGTGTCGGCCTTCAGGGAGCGGAGGCGCTTTCCTGACCGCAACAGAGAGGACAGTCCATTGCTTGGATGACTGAGGTCTTTCACTATCTTCCTGGCCTTGGTCCAGCACTGCTTGTTATAGATCGATTGAAGGTCAGGGAGCTTGGTACAGATGATGCGTTCAGCTGATCGAACCACCCTCTGTAGGGCTCGTCTGTCCTGCATGGTGCTGTTCCCGAACCAGGTCATGATGTTTTCCGTCAGGATGCTCTCTATGGTGCAGGAGTAGAAGTTCCTAAGCACCTTAGAGGGCAGTTTAAAGTCTCTCAAGCGTCTGAGGTGGGAAAGACGCTGCCGGGCCTTTTTCACCACGGTGTTGATGTGACAGGACCATGACAGGTCCTACATGATATGAACACTGAGGTATCTGAAGCAAGTCGTCGAGGCAAATCAGTCCAGAAACATCACACTACCACTATCATGTTTGACTGTTTATATGATTTTTTTTTTAATGAAATACTGTGTTAGTTTTATGCCAGATGTAATGAGACACACACCTTCCAAATAATTAAACTTTTATCTTATCAATCCACAGAACTTTCTGGCAAATGTGAGATGAACCTTTGTGGTTTTTTTTTTTTGGTCTTTTGCCTTGAAACTCTCCCTAGTTTTGCCCCAAGTCTCCTTTTTATTGTTGAATCATGAACACTGACCCAGGGGCGGATCTACCGGGGTGGCACGGGGTGGCAATTGCCACCCTAAGAAAAAGCCTTGCCACCCCATTTTCCACCCCAGCACTAGTGTTCTAAAAATAAAAGCCGACCGATTTACAGCAGCGACTCTGTATTTTGATGACATAGTGTGACGAGCGTCCCGATCATCTATCAAAGCTTGCATCTTCAAGATTGTCCGAACCTTTGATAAATGGTGTCAGTGGTCCGAACAAACAATTCTTATGAACAGCTTCGTTTTAGTGAATCAAAGACATTAGTGCAGCGAGATCATCACACACACACAAATGACTTAATCGTCAATCCGGCTCTTTTAACAAACCAAAGGAGTTTTTTGATATCTTCGCGTATATTAATGACTAACAGCTTAACTGTTAACTATTTTCAAAAGTATATTGTTCAGTTCAGTAGCTCGAATCTTCAAGATTGTCAGAACCTTTGATAACTGGAGTCACGTGACAACAACGCATTTGGCCATGTCCAGTCTATCGATATGCTGAAGTTGAGAAACAAATCCAGGTACTGAATTACTTTTAATACTTACCAAATTAATGTTGAATTAAGGTTAAAAAAAAAACTTTTTCTAAGTGTTGCCTGAGATAGTTGCTTGCTAGTTATATGACAACTAAATAGCAAGTTTTTTTTTAATCAGTTCTATTTAACATTAGCCTTATTACCTTGTTAGCCTTGTTAGTCAAAAATGTTCAGTGTAGTGTATGTTTGAAAAGCAATAAAGTCTAAACTTCATACTTGTTGCATCTTCCAGGATACTATGAAAAGAAAGGCTGACATCCAGAGTTTTTTTTAAACCAAAAGAAAAGGAAAATCAGAATCAGATACTGTGGGAGTGGAAGGTGCAGATAAGATAGAAAAGTGTACAAAAGAAGTTGTGGAAGACAGAAGACAGAGGAGGGGATGGAGTGTTAGAAGAAAGAAATATAGAAACTGATGACAAAGAGCTAGAAAGAAGTGAAGAAGCAGAAGATATCCAGCCTGAAGTGAGTGAAGAGGTGGAAGAAACAAGGTTAAGAGAGGAGAGAGAGCTTGAAACAGCAGCACTCTGTTTGTCAGGTGACCATGGTATGTTGTTCATTGTGCTTTTTTAGATATTTTTTGACATAAATAAAAAATAAGCACAACCTATTTGATTAATTGAACCTATAATCATTTAAAGAACTATAACTCAATATATGCTTAACTTTGCCTATCTTGGTTACATTCAGTGTTCTTTAATATATATTGTTAAAATATGCCTAAAAAAAACCAATAGACAAAGGTTGCTGCAGCAGTAGCTGTACATGAACAATTAGGTGTTAAATGTTTTGTACTGTAACATTTTAATATAAGTATTACTTTATTTCATTTTTATAGGACAATGTAAAAATGTGCACCCTAGTGTATACACCGAATAAGAACAGCGTTCCTTGAATCCACAAAAACCATGCAAGGATGCTTGCTTCAGTGTTGCCACCCCTCATAATTTTAATGCCACCCCCTTGCCACCCCATGAATAATCCGCCCCTGCGCTGACCTTTACTGAGGCAAGGGAGGTCTGCAGGTCTTTATATGTTGTTCTGGGTTTTTTTTTGTGAGCTCCTATATGAGTCGTTATTGTGATTTTGGAGAAATTTAGGCCAGTTACTTTGTTTCTCATGTGAAATTCTGATATAAATTACTTTATATTGTGGCATGGTGTGCATGATGGGCATGATGTGCATGATGTTGCAATTAGTTTTTCACATACTGTAGTGCCAGGCAGGTTTGGGCAGCTTTTTCCATAGTAATAAATTCAGCATTTAAAAACTTCATTTTGTATTTGCTGGGGTTATGCAATAGTACATTTTGTTTGATGATCTAAATCATTTAATTGTGGCAAATATGCAATAAATACACAAAAAAAAACAAAAAAAAACAAGAAAGGGCGAAATACTTTTTCATGACATTCTAAGTACCTATAATAATATTACACCTGATACTGTATTTGGATTTAATAAGTCACAAGAAATTAAATACAATAAAATAAACTGTATGAAATTATGCTGCTACTTGTATCATTAGATATACAGTGGGAACTAGTAACAATATCAGGATTAGCTAAGGGCTATTTCATGGTGGGCAGCGCTTAGTGGGGTCAGTTAGCTCAGCTACTGTAACTATAGTAACTAGCACTTAGCATGGTTTCTCTACTAGTTTCCTTATCAATACATATTTGGATACAGATTGCAAAGACACATGGAGCTACGTGTTCACGTCAGAGACATCAGTTACATTTAATGTCTGCAACTTACATTCTGCATTTCTCTGTACACTCCAAAAGCTTTAGCATTGCTCCAAACTTTACACAGATTGTAGAAGAAAAACAGGACATAATGCATCTCTCTCATGTGAGACATTTCCCTTTAGTGCATGAGCTCCCGTCTTTCTTGTGTCTGTGTGTGTGACGTTCCTCTTGTGTGCGCCATCATTCTTTTGTGTGTGTAGTTTCTGTCATGATTATTTTCTGTGTATGAACTTGTGTGTGTGACACCTCTCTTATGTGTGTAATGGCTCTCGTGTGTGAGAGAGAGAGATGGCTCTCTCACGTGTGTCTTCTCTCTTATGTGTGTGAAAGAACTATAAAAAGCAGCTAATAAAAATGTATAAACTGTTAGGAGCAACTTTAAATGAAAACTGCAGGCAAAACAAAAAGAGGAAAAGAGAGAAAGAGACAGATGCAGGTGAAACCAGATATTTATATACAGCGAGAACCAAAATCGAGTGAGGGATAAGTTTTACGTTGTTTTTTTAATCTTAGTGTATGTATACTTCTGACTTTGATGAAAGAGATAAAAGAATTACATATAAATTCTCCCTTGCTCGATTCTGACATTTAACAAATGCAAAGAATTTTAATATTTATTGATCTAAAACAGACTGTAAATTAATGTTTAAAAAAATGTTGTTTTTTTCTGAAGTGTATGTAAATATCTGGTTTCAACTGTATCTGTTTCTGGTAAAGGAATAATCTAATAATGATAATGTACCAATAATTCAGCATAATATTACTAAATAATGTAACACCATATATCTGATAATGTACATTCATGAAACATTGGGCCAACCCAACACAAAAGTCAAACACACACACACACACACACACACACACACACACACACACACACACACACACACACACACACACACACACACACACACACACACACACACACACACACACACACACACACACACACTAGGAGGTCAAACAAGAGAGAGGTCACAACTGCACACCAGAGAAACTTCACATACAAGAGATGACGTGCATTAGAAAAAAGAAAGACAATGACAAAAGATGACACACTTACAAGAGAAACGTCTCACACACAAGACAGATGAGACACAAACAGGAGAAACGTGTCAAACATCACATGAGAGAGAGAGAGAGAGAGAGAGAGAGAGAGAGAGAGATGTGTCTTGTTTCTCTGCTCCACTGTAGAAATGTAATTAACTGGATCTTGTTCAATAAATATGAACTCAGACGTGTTTATTAAGCAGGAATGTGAGAGAACTGATGTTCATGTTGTAATGTAAAATCAGCTCTGATCTCTTCATCATTTCATATCAACAGCAAAACCCAAACCGACTGTGAGTGTGAATCCTCAGAGCTCCATCTACACTGATGACAGAGTTACTCTGAGCTGTGATCTGCAGGGTGCTGGATGGACTTTTGAGTGGTTCAAAGATGATCAGAAATCAAATTGTCTCTCTACTGGAGCTCTTAACACCAAGACACTCAGTGTGACATGCTCTAATGAGGGACGAATAAATTACTACTGTAAAGCACTCAGGGGAAACTACGAGTCAGAGTTCAGTGATCTACCCACGATTACAGTGAGAGGTACGTCACTACAGGGTTACAGTTAGTACGTCTGTGAAAAAAAAACGATTTATAATTTTTTTAAGGAATCCTTCTAATTATGTATTTATATAAAATCATATTTAAATAATGTTTAGTTGTTCTGTATGTGTTGAAGTTTTATTATCTTTGTACAGCGAGACCAAAGCCTGTAGTGAAAGTGCAGCCAGCTGAGAGTGTGTTCACTGGGGAAAGCGTCACTCTCACATGTCAGATACAGACTGGAGGATCCTGGCAGTATCACTGGTATAGAGATAATAAAGAACTCAGTGATGCTGCAGGAGAGAAAACATACACAATCACTGATGTTAAAGAGTCTAATGAAGGTGATTATACATGTAAAGGAACAAAGTCATCAGACCCAAAATACACACAGAGCGCAGTGCTGCTGTTACACTGACTGTATCAGGTGAGTGTGTTTTATTTCTGTTCTGTTCATATTGTTTGTGTGTAACAGTGAAAAGTGTAGATGTGTTTTCTGTATAATGAATTTAAACATCTTCTTTATAAAGACATAATGTATATTTGCTATTTTACTGATAAACACACATCATGTTAGTAAGTTTACAGACAACAATCTCACCTTATTAACACAAGTTACATGAACTAAAGACTCATTTATTGTAATAAAACTTCATGTTTTGCTCAGCCGCAGTCAGGAGGTAAAAGAAGCAGAAAGTGTTTAGTGTTGAAGATCTGAAAGTATTTCTCCTGTACCCTGAAGTGATGAAGCTTTTGCATTATTATATCTTTTCAGATTTTAGCGGAAAAAAAAATCAACTTTTACACTGAGATCTACTTTTTGCTGTTGTGGGTTTTAGTTTAAAAATATATATACATATATATTACAACAAATAATGTTGACGGAAGAAAGGCAATTAGGGAACACTAAGAACAGGGCAGGGTAAATCTCTCTCATGTGTGATGTTTCCTTTTGTCCATATCTCCTTTCATTTGTGTGTGTGTGTGTGTGTGTGTGTGTGTGTGTGTGTGTGTGTGTGTGTGTGTGTGTGTGTGTGTGTGTGTCATTCTTTTTGTATGTGGAGTTACTGTCACACTACCGCTTAGAAGTTTGAGATCACTTTCTAACTCCATGGTCTTTCCTGATTTCTATTTCTCTCTACACTGTAAAATAATCCTGAAGGCGTCCAAACTATACAATAATCTTATTTGAACATGTTAAGGATATTAAGATGCATCTTCCACTTCTGCTCTGTAAAGCTTCATAACGGCTCTAATCTGAGGTGCTGTTTGATCTTAACTGGTGATTTCTGAGGCTGGAAACTCTAAATGAACTTTAAATGAACTTCTCCTCTGCAGCAGAGGTACGTTTTGGTTTTGCTTTCCTGGGAAGGTCTTCATGAGAGACAGTTTCATCATGGAGCTTGATGGGTTTTGCAAATGCACTTGACTCAACACTGTTTTTGTGAGAACTGTTCCAGAAAGGCTGACCTCTGTGTCTTAAAATACCAACTAACTGTCGTTGTTACATGGAATTACAGTACAGTAGGTAAATTATGTGTTATTTCATAGTTTTGAAATCTCCAGTATTGTGTAGAATGTAGAAAATAAATCACTAAACAAAATCAAAAACAAAGCTACTGCAGATATGTTTGCTCTAATGACCCGTGTTTTATCTCATAGTGGAGCTTTACATCACTGCTTTAATTAACACCACGGTTTCAGGAACATATGAGACAAACTGGTTTTCAGTTCAAAAGTTAGCCGCTCAAATAAAAATGTTTTTTTGGAGTAAACCAAGCTGTGTCATGACTGACTCAGTGTTTAGGGTAAACTATCATGTTGATTGGTTCTGTTGATGCTGAGTTTAGCCACAACAAATGCAGAGGCACTAAAAGCTACAGAAGAGAAGAGAAAAAAGGAAAAAGAGAGAAGAGATACACACTAGCTGTAACAAAATTAAAGACGACACTCTGATAATAATTAGGGTTGGATATCATTTGGGTTTATTTTGATACCGGTGCCAAATCGATACTTTTAAACCGGTACCGGTGCCAAAACGGTGCCTGAACCGATACTTTGCAAAAAACACAAAATGATGGTGGATGACTCAAGAATACATTTTTATTGAACAAAAAAATTTTATGCTTAAAATTGAACAATATATTAAAAGTTTAAGTACTAGCTGGAAAGCCACAATTATAAACAGAATCTATGTTACATTAGTATTTTACAAATCGTTTGACCATTTGTTAGCATGAATGCGAGATTTGCATTTTGCAGTTAACATTACATTAGCCTACTACTAACCTGCGGAAAGGCTGCCGACGTCATCATAATCCTTTTTGCTACGGTTGGTGTGACTGGGGCTGGGGTCATCCACACCAATAGTGCCAGCTGTTGTCTGTAAGCTGTCAAACACGGCGCGTCCCTCTGCTTTTAAGTTTATTCCATGTGCCCTCAAATGTTTCATTAGATTTGACGTGTTTCCCACTTTACACGCAACTGCTGTAAAACATTTGCTGCCCATCGCGGTGTCAAAATCCTTTCTTGTGAAATATAGCCACACTTTCGACCGTTTAGTTTTTTGGGCATTTTAACGAAAGTTAATTTAGCAAGTTAAGATAGCGGGAGACCAG